>JAVJIF010028466.1:0-64127 GCA_038442645.1 Agave tequilana | reverse complement strand
TATGATATGAACAAAATGAAATAATGCAAGGCACAATATAAGAGAGAGAGTTTAGAGATAGTGGATCAATCCAAACATTGAGATATGTTTCAAGGTTTGAGCCACTGTTCTACATCCCTGCCTTCACACAGAAGGATTTTCACTATATCGCCCACATAGGACTTCCCACACAGGGAGCCTCCACTAAGGATTTGGGTAATACAACACTAGGAGTACACAAACTCCTCTCTCTAACAAACACAACCTCTTCACAAGAGGTAA
The DNA here is from genome assembly GCA_038442645.1 of Agave tequilana. Lineage (NCBI taxonomy): Eukaryota > Viridiplantae > Streptophyta > Magnoliopsida > Asparagales > Asparagaceae > Agave > Agave tequilana. The sequence goes on along the minus strand of JAVJIF010028466.1, from coordinate 63,866 downwards.
GGTACAACAACTATCACCTCTACACTTAGAGGGATGGACAATTAGCCAAACAACAATCACCTCTCACTAGAGGGATAAGGCTCAAAGCCAATAACACCACAATCACCCCTAAACTTAGAGGGATAACACAAACCTAATTTGCACAACCTCCATAATCATCTCTACACTTAGAGAGATACCAATATAATCTCCACAATCACCACTCACTAAAGGATATCAACACAACCTCCACAATCACCTCTCACTAGAGGAATATCACAAAGTAAAGAAGGTTATAACACTTGGTGATCTCCACAACCACAAACCAATTTTCCTCACAAAACAAGGTCCTAATAGATAGGATAGATATGATAGCTCAAGTGTGAAAATAAATTGTTTGAACAAAGAAAAACACTTGAGAAAATCTCCAAATAGATATTGAAATTAAGACCAAAAACTAATTCCCAAAACACTATCTTTTCTTTGAATTTTCCAACACTTTAAAATAAATAAAGATAAAATCTTTAATCTCAAAACTCCTTTAAAAATCTGATGTTAAACACTTAAGATGATGGAAAATTATTGCTCTCAAAATCATGGAGAAACTAGCTCAAGAGATGGGTATTTATACCCTCTCAAAATTCTGCCCGTTGACAACTAGGAAAGGTCAGAAATGACCTTCCGGTCGATCGCCCGGTCGACCAGTCAACGGTCATTTTTATGACCGTTAAAAAAATGACCGTTGAGCCACCGGTCGACCGCCTGGTCGACCAGGACTGGATACAGAGAGCAGCAGCTCTCTGCCTGTCGACCGTCCGTTGACCGGGCTATTTCCAGAGAGTAGAGCTCTCTGGCGGTCCACTGATCCGGTCGACCGGCCCCTAGCCACTACTACCCGTGCACGTTTGTGCACGTCGGTCGACCGGACCGGTCGACCGACTTCTACCTCGGTCGACTGGCCGGTCGACCGACAGAAGGCCAGGTCCAACTGTTATAGGGATTAAAAACTTGATAATTTTACCTTCAATTAAATCCCATAAAATTACATAAATTTCACAAAATTAAGTTCTTATTAGATCTTTGAAATACAATATGTTTGACTAAAATTCAACACATATTGTAAACAATTTGAACCATTTTCGTGATATTGAAATTTGGCTTAAAACAAAAATCGGTATTTCCAAACTTTGGATTTTTGAAATGGAAACCTTTTTCTCCAAAACTCATATAAATACAAAACATGATATTGAAACAAATTTGAAGCATGTTGTATATAGATAAAATCCAATATACATATAAAAATATATATCTATGTTTTTGACATGAAATCCAAAATCGGTTAAACCGAAAAATCAAAACCAATAAACTTAAAACTTATGTATATGTGAACTTGAACATATCAATACTATCCAATCTTTACAATGATCTAAACATACTAAACACAAACCGAGGTCTTCTTGTAGAACTCCGTTTTCAAGTTGACTCGATCCAAATGCGATCCAACGAGCTTGACTCCAACCTAGTACTAGATGCGATCTTGACGCTCGAGCTCTTGAATCTACATGTGAAATCTCCAAATATCTTTGTTATCACCTACTAATATCTTGATCAAATATCTGAAACTAAATATCACAAGATTATTAGTAAACTATAACTACATGAGTTAATCATCATCAAAATTAGAGTGAAGGGCCTCTGGGCTAACAAATCGCCAACTGAGAGAGTCTCTCAGCCGACGGCGACGTGGCGCAATCTCTGCCACAGATCTATGACAGAGTGTGGGTGGTAACGAAGCCAAAAAATTTCGCTAAAACACCATCAATCACTTTACTATATCAATTGACCAAAATACCCTCGGTTTTACTTTTAACCTAGCAAAAAGTTATCCTATACAAATTTTACCGAATAAAAAATTTGTGATCATCAGAGAAAATTTCGTTGAAAATCACCGAGCAAAAAATTTCTTTTATAACGAATAAGATCAAATCACAGTATTTAAAAATAATATTTTGTAATAAATTTTTTAAAAAATTCAAATTTTAATACTGCGACTTTGAGTTTTTTAATTTTGTTTCTTTAAAGAAGACTGCAACTCAAAGTAGCAATCTTTGAAATTAATAATTTTAAAAAAAGTTATTTAAAAATATTTCAAGCTATAAGCTGCAACTTTGAGCTTTTTTAATTTGTTTGGTTTAAGAATACTGCTACCAAATTGCAGTATTCCAAAATTAAGCTGTTTAGAACACTGCGACCTTAATCGCAGTCTTATGCAACTTTTTTTGTTTAAATGCGACTAAAGTCTTATTCTTTGAAAAATAAGCTGTTTAGAATACAGCGACCTTGGTCGCACTCATGTATGACTTTTTTTTTATGGTAATAAGAATTGTGACCAATGTCACAGTTATTATAAATCAGATATTGTTATAACTGAGACAAAACTGACAGTCAAATTTTACTAAGAAATGCCAATTTAAATGAACTACGGCTATGATGCAGTATGAACTCAGAAATGGTTAGTTCTCAATGCACATATGATCTGCGACCAAGTTCGCAATGCAAGAACAGTAAATAAAAACTTGCTATTGTTAAGCACTACGACCTCATTCGCAATCCTTAATCGCATCCACATATTATAGAATTTTTTTCGTTTATAAAATGTTATAAAGGTCACAGTCCTAACAACACTCAGTTTTAACAAAGTAGATTAGCACTGCGACCGTAATAATAGTCCTCGTATAATTTAAGTTATAAAATATTATATTATGACTATGACCTTGCCGCAGTCATTAATATCCTATTTACCGTGATACAGTGAGCGTCTAAAAAAATACTAGTAAAATTAATCTAGATAAAAAAAAGAGTTACATAATACGAAAATTAAAATCTGGGAAGAACATTCTATAAAAAGCTAATTTGTGGTTCACATCATAAATTTATGAAAAAAATATTCTGGGGGTTCTCTCGCCATAATTGCTTCAATTAAATATTTAATTACTTTTTATCTCTTCTTCGAATACTCAACCGCCACCTCTAATACTTATTATTACTATAAACGTTATTTCAGAGTATCGGCTTTTTTGTAGTGCCTATAAGTAATATACATTAAAGATCTGACTTCTAAAAAATTTATGCTCTTCTTCTTTGATTTGATTTCTAAGCTTCCTCAAGCATTATTCTTAAATCATGACTTTCGAATCTTCTCCCTCTAAACAATCTGATTTCAACTTCACTCATTCTCCCACTGGCCCCCTTTCTCCAGGAGAGTAAAGTGAATTAGATAACAGTTTGGACTTTTCTCCTTTTGACTATCTTCTTTCGTCAAGCAATGCTTCTTCTGATCCTACTATTCATGAGAATGATCAAGTTTTTTTGGGGCATGGTGAGGAGCTTATTCCTATGCCACTTGACGAAGAAATGCTTGATAAAAGCATATCTTCTGATGTTGAAGGTGTGTTTTCTTCCAGCATGTCCTCTGGACGTTCTTCTCAATACAGATCGAAGAAAGAACTTGATACAGATAACCCATTCTGAGAGTTTATGGACGAGCCAAAGAACCTTCAAAATAGGAGGAAAGCGAGGAGGAGAGCGAGAAGGTCGACGAGGGAGAAGAAGAGAAAAGCGAACAGGAAGAGGAAGACAAGGATAATGAAGAGACAATTTTAATTATGATGGTGATGACGAGGACAAGTATTTTCTCTTTCTTTGCTAATCACTTTTTTTGTCTTTTTTTTAGAGCTTTTAATATTCATTTTTCTAAGCTATCTTTCTGACCATATAATATGTTATAAATAGAATTTTTTTTTCCGAAAATTACATGTACAAGTATGTATCTTTCAAACTTTTTAATTCACAGTGTTCACAAAAACTTAAAAAAGGTGATTTTTATGAAGTCTGCGACCATGATTGCATTCCTCATATATATGTTGTATAATTTACATAATAATTTGCTGACAAATATATTCATGTAGTACAAATATTGACAATCATAGTGTAGTATAACTCTAAGCATTTTAAATGAACTGCAATTAAGGTCGCATTATATACTCAAAATGCTTAGTCCTCATTGTACATCAGAACTGTAATCAAGGTTGCAATACATATACATTCAGATATTATCAAACTAGATTAGCATTGTGACCATGATCGCAATCCTCATATAATACAACTTTCAATCCTATACTATAACTGCGACCCTAGTTGCAGTCATTAAAATCATGTCTACTCTATTACTACAACTTTAGTCCCAGTCCTTCCTAACCAATAGTAAAATTCAGGGATAAAGTATAGTAATGCAACATAATAAAATTAAATATCTGGAAAGAAAAAAGTCAATAAAAGTTAATTTGTAATTTATTTCTTAAATTTCTGAAAAAAAAGTAGTCTTGAGGTTCTTTCGCCAAATGCTTCAATTAAATATTTAATTACTTTTTTATCCAATCTTCGAAAACTCTACATCACCTATGATATTTATTGTTACTATTCAGGGAATTCATTTCGCTTCCAAACATGTCACCATATAAATTCATTTCCTATAAAAAAAAAGTTCACTTTGTTTACAAACAATACAAAAATTATAGATTAAAGGACAGAAATAAGGGAGGACTGTGACTCAGCTCGCAGTACTAATAAAAAAATATGACTGTTGCTAAGAACATAACATTAATCAAATAAAAGATTGTGACTCAGGTTGCAATCCTAATATAATTAAGAACTGCGACTAAGGTAATAATTTATAACAATTGGAAAAGTGTTTATTGACCACTGCGAGCTTAGTCGCATTCCTAAAATACATAATATCTGCGTATAAAAAATTAATAAACAAGTACTCAAATTACTTTAGGACTGCGACTAAGGTCGCATTATCACTACAGAAAGGTTAAAAATTGTTGATGATAATAGCGATCAAAGTCACATTCTTCATATGAATCTTGTGATTGCGAATGCAGGTCGCAGTCTCAATATAAACATAATAATATTTTCAATGAGGACTGTGAACATAAATGACATAAATAATACATAAATCTTAAAAAAAAAACCTCCTCTTCAGCGTCTAAAGTTCTCTCTTGCTGTATTTGTTTCATTCGTTGATGATGTTGCACTTGAAGAAACCTGATTCATATTCAGTTGGAGAAAAAGTGGGCAGGGCCGGCGGCGAGATGGGGTGGCGGATATGAATTATGATTGGGGCTCGACATCAAAATGATAGGGGCGAGAGAGATCTGATACAGGGAGATAACTAATCGAGATGGAGAGATCTGATAAATGAAAACTGCGATCGAGGATGTCTGCGAACTCGAAATCAAGATCTGATCTCGCTTTTCTAAGAACGAGGCTGTCTGTGAATTCAAAATCCCAAAAGAAAACTGTCATTTTTTAAATGCAGAGTCTTTTACTAATTTATGTTTTTTCAAATGCGGGAACTTTATAATGATTACTCAGTTCTGTGGCACAGATTGTGCACGTCAACGCAAGCTGAGATTCTCTCTTAGCAGGCGGCAGAGGTACATTTTTTTGATATATAATATATTAATGATCTAGTGAGAAAGCAGCTTATGTGAGAATATAAGAAAGAAGTATTGGAATCGTCAGATTAGTTTCTGAGTGATTGAGATTAAATTTGGAGGAAATAAAATTAAAACCCAAAAACTAAATTTATCAACCAAAAACTAACTTAACCAACTCAAAAACTAATTTTACCACCTAAAAGATAATCCTATACTCACGTGCTCCCTTCTCATCTTCTCACCTAATCTAGCTTTCTCGCCGGATCGCCACTATATATATACACACATACATAATATATATATATATATATAATATATATATATATATATATCTGAGAGAGACTCTCTCAGCTGGCGTGACGTGGCTGAATTTCAGCCACAATTTTGGGCGCTGCTACTATGGTCGCAGTTTTTTGTGAGGACTATAATCAATTCGCAGTATTTTTCTTAGGACTGCTATCATGGTAGCAGTATTTTCTGAGGACTACTACCATGGTCCCAGTTCTAATTACACTGAAAATATATGATTTTTAAGTACTGCGATCGTTTCGCAGTCAGCTGCGACCATATTGAAGCGCCAACCAAAAGAGTCTCTCTGAGCTGTCGACTGAGGTACATATTCTCTCTCTATATATTTATATATATAGAGAGAGAAATATGTACCTCAGCCGATTGCTGAGAGTCCCTCTCAGCCTGCGTTGATGTGGCATAATATTAGCCACACCAATAAGTTGTGGCCCGCCTATTGGAACAAGTGAAATTACTAAATCCCCCTGTGGTAAAAAGTAGTGGTCATGCTATTGTTTATATTATTATTTTTTCTTCCTTTTTCATGTTCCGCGTGTTGTCAGATTTAGGTTTGAGTTTTCGCTCATAAATTTTTTTTAAAAAAAGCGGGATCCGGATCAGATACTTTTATACTTTGCAGACCTAGATCTCCACGCTCTTCATCAGGATCTTTTTTCTATTTTAATGTCGATCGCCAATCAGAACACATCTCCTGCCAATTTAGGTCGCCATCATCCCCGATCTCTTTCTACCGATCTAAATATGAAACATATATCATCGTGTTCAACTTCTTCACAGAATATTGAAAATCTTGAAGGGTTGAGATCTTTGGATACTGATCAAGAAGTTTTTATTTTCTTTTTTAAATTTTTACTGAAATTTCTTATATGTAAAATTTTTGGGTAACGTAGATGGAATTGCGACCTAGTTTACGTCTTACAGAACAAGAATCACTTTTACCAAAGTCGTCATTTTTTCAGTTAACAATTTCACAGTTTTTTTAACTGTGACCTCAGTCGCAGTTTTTTAATTTTAAAATTATTTGTTTTTTCTCATGGTCACTTTTGTAAGTACTGTGCGACTAAGGTCGCAGTATTTATTAAAACAATTTTTTCAATTATTATAGATATCCTAAAGTATGTGATTATGGTCGCTATTTTTAATAAACTATATCTCAGTATCTATATAACTGCGACCTTACCTGCAGTCTATAGTTACCTTGCATGTGTGACCTTTTGCGCTGTCCTTTAATATATTAAGGACTTTGACAGAGGTCGCAGTGTTACAAAATATCCTCTTTTTTGCAAAAACCTGGACATCCTGAAAGCTGCGACTACGGTCACAGTTTTATATTCAATAGTCACAGCTATCTTTATAATTGTGAACTTAAGCGCAGTTTTATTTATTATAACTTAGACGTGTGATTTTCAATTATTTCTTTTTATTTAAATTATTATATTTCGTAGAATTTAAATTTAAGTTTGATATTTCAAATATATACGTTTCTTTTTACTTGCAGAGGAAGTAGTTTCAGGTTGCGGCTACCTGGAACGAATAAAGCTATTATTTATACATCTTCAGATATCATCTGCTACGAAGGTCGCAGCGTAATGGAAAAGGCATATCATTGTACTGTGAACTGCGTCGCAGCACAGGTACTATTGTGCTTTCAAGTGTTTCCTAAAATACACCTAGAGGGGAGAATAGGTGTACTAGTTAATCTAATAACAATGATGTGAAATTAAAAACTCAATTGTAACACTATGTGTAACCAAAGAGTGTAACTGAATCACCGGTGAAGGGCTCTAGACTATCTCCTCTAAATTCCTCTAGATTAAGAGTTGAGGTGCCACTATGGCTCTCTTGGTTGAATATAAGTGTGAGAAAACAATCTCAAGCATTATCAATTAGGCACACATATATCAAGCATATGAAGAGATAAATAATATAAGCATGCAAGATATACAAATACAAGTGAGAGAGAGAGAAGAGCAATCACAAATATAGGAGAATTATTTTGAGGTTCGGCACCCTTGTTCTATGTCCCTACCTTCAACAGTGTGAAGGATTTTCACTGGAATTAATCCCGTAAGATCACTCGGTGCCGCAAGAGCTACAATGAGTTCACACTAGAACTCTTGGACCCACAAGTCCCTCTCTTGTTCCCGCAAGAACAACACACGCAAGCACCCTAACTTGCTGAGACCGCACCTCTTATAACTCCTCCAACCATAAGTTGGAACACTTAGTGATCACTTCACCTGATCACCATAAAGTTCTTTTCACCGAGGCCACAACCTCTACAACTCCTCACAATACAAAAATAAAATCTTGTAATCACTTCTCTTGATCACAAAAATAACTCTCACAATAATGATCCCTAAAGGAGTGATATAGCAATGGAATGCTCAAATTTGTGTAAAAAAACTAGATAGAGCAGTAGTGAAAAACTCAAGAAATCTTTTTTGAAAAATACTCTTGAAAACTCTCCTTTTGATATGAAGTTTTAGTCCTAAAACAAGTGAAGAAAAACACTAAGAGAAATGGGAAAAACTGGCTCTAAAATCCTCTTCAAATCTTGTGTAAAACTAGTCAAAACAGTCCCCTTTTATAGACTTTAGAAATATAACCGTTGGCATCATATCTGCTGGCCAAATGACCTGTCGATCAACCGGCCAACGGTCATATTTTTGACCGTTAGGGCTGCCAGTCAACTGCCCGGTCGACCGCACACCTGGTCATGAACTGTCGGTTGACTGTCGGTCGCCCGAGGCAAGATCCAGAAAGCTTTGCTCTCTAGCCGGTCGACCGTCAGGTCAACTGGGGCCAGATCTAGAGAGTTAACTCTCTGGATCAGTTGATCTCCCGGTCGACCGGCCCTTAAGCCAAGTCTCGTGCACGTTTCTGTGCACATCTGTTGACCACCCGATCAACCGACTTCTAGCTTGGTTGATGTTTTCCATTGATTTAGGAAAGGGAAAAACTCACAAAAAAAATGTCGAGGAGCTAAATTACAAGTAACACAAAAGATTACAAGTAGATCTCCTCTGAGATTCTGGAGAAGTGTGCCGATAGGAGTCTGGTCAGCGCGCGACCACTTTGTCCCTTTGACGATGCGATCGATGGGATTCCTTCTCGCTTGGTTCGAAAAATCGGAGAATAGAAGGTTAGTAGAACCCTCTTGTTACTTCTCAAACTGCCTCAACTTGGGAATTCCTTCTCGCCTGGTTCCAGAGATTCTTTGAGAGGAAGATCTTAGGGTATCAGCACCCTGATTAGAGAAGCAGTTCTCTGAATTCTTGGAAGTAAGAGAATAGATCTCCGTTTAGCCGTCTCTCAGTGCGTCTTTTAGCCTGTGCGCGTGTCTCTGCCTGTGCGCCTCTTGCGTGTTATCCCTCTCTATGTACCCCTGGTGGGCTATTTATATGGAGAGCAGTGTATAATTGTCCCTTGAAAAACTGAAAACAGATTGAGTCAATCTGTTTAAATCTGAAAAGTAGCCTTGCTGCGAGGCTAGAATCAGCTTTTGCGAAGTAAGGAATAGCAGGTAGCGTTATCTTCTGATCTGTTTTGATTCTTTCTAAATAATTGAAAGATCTCCCCTGATCTTGTTACTTGTTTTAGGAGAGTCAAGCGATTATGGCAAGCAGCTGCCAAATTTGATCTCAGATTTGATCTTGATTAGATTTGATCTTGATCTTAAATTGATTTGATCTCATCTGGAGATTAATTGGTCAAAGTTGACCATAACAGACCCGCAGCGGAGCTGCCGCGTCGAGCTCGCAGCGGAGCTGGAAGAAGCATCTGGCGAAGTCAGAAGAAAGCTCTTCAGCGGAGCTAGATAACATCTATGGCGAAACTACCGAACATCCTTCTGCGCAGTTGCATGTGGCTTCGAGCGAAGCTAACTCTCTGCGGAGTTAACTGAGCACTTCAGGTGAAGCTATAAATTAGCTCTCCGATAAAGCTTTGAACAGCTTCAAGGCGGAGTTGGACAATCTTAGCCTCTCAGGTGAGGCTATCTCCTTGGGCTCATGTGATGCTAAGTGTTAAGCTAACCTAGCATCTTAGATCTGCTTAGGTCTCTTCAAAGATAATCTGGGTTTACTGTCTGCTTCACTGGATCAGTAGAGTCCAAGTTGTTGGTTTGTCCCTCAGAGATGGGTACAGAACTGGTCGTCAGCTTGTCTGTCACTTGTCTTTTGTAAATATCAACAAGTTTAGACACGGTTGAGGCCAGTCAGAATCTTGTCTTTTTTAAGTGTTAACAAGACCCCCTTCAAAGTTTTCAAAAGTCTGCAATGGAATGGTTCAGACTTCGAAATACTTTGAATTGCTTTGATTGATGGTATGTGAAGTACGAACGTCGCCATGGTGATTGAATTCAGCTTCGCTTTCAATCCTGCTTCTAGATTGGAATAAGTTCGCTGAGAAATCGTGTAGATTCACGATTCTGAGTAGCTTCGCGTCTGCATAGCTCCGCGTTCGAGCCTCTCGGAGTAGATTCCCTTGAAATTGGTCTTGGAACGTCGTTCCTTTCCTAAGGCCATCTACCTTTTGGCTAGTTTCGAAGGACTGGACTGCCCCTTCTTTGAGGAAAATCATTACTTTTGTGCGCATTTTCGAGGGAAACTATTTCCTTTCTCAAGGCTCAATAAATGCCTTAAATTCGCTCGCGCTTCTAAGTTTGAAGCAGCGACGATACGACCAGGCCATGAGGCCTATAAATAGGACACTTGAGGTCCTCTGCAGAGAAGCAGTCTGCTCATGACTTCTCCTAGTTGTTCAGAGAAGTAAACTCAGATCTCTAAAATAGTGGGGGTGCCCACTCTAGTCATTAATCGGCCAAGAACTGGTGAGTCTCGATCATCTAGAGACTTTACCAATGAACTAATGACTTTAGAAAGTTTATCTCCCTTAATTTAGCTTATCAGCTGCCTCAAGGATTGATTTCCCTTATTCTTCATTTTATATCTGACTGATCTGTAGAGAAGGGTTTCAGCCCTATTTCCTAGCTTCCCGGCGAAGCTATCATTTTCACTTGATCAAAGAAAGATCATTGCATGCTTGCCTGCTAATTTCGTCACATAGGCAAGAATTGGGGACTTAGTCTCTTCAAGGTTCAGCCAGTCTTGCCATATTGCTGGGGTCACGACTGCGTCCCTCTGGATCAGTCTAGCTTAGCTGTATAGGCGAGACTAGGACTTGGCCTCCGATAAAGCTTTGAACAGCTTCAAGGCGAAGTTGGACAATCTTAGCCTCTCAGGCAAGGCTATCCCCTTGGGCTCATGTGATACTAAGTGTTAAGCTAACCTAGCATCTTAGATCTGCTTAGGTCTCTTCAAAGTCAATTTGGGCTTACTGTCTGCTTCACTGGATCAGTAGAGTCCAAGTTGTTGCTTTGTCCCTCGGAGATGGGTACAGAACTGGTCGTCAGCTTGTCTGTCACTTGTCTTTTTAAATGTCAACAAGTTTACACATTATTCAGGCCAGTCAGAGTCTTGTCTTTTTAAGTGTCAACAAGACTCCCTTCAAAGTTTTTGAAAGTCTGCAATGGAATGGTTCAGGCTTCGAAATACTTTGAATTGCTTTGATTGATGGTATGTGAAGTACGAACGTCGCCATGGTGGTTGAATTCAGCTTCACTTTCAATCCTGCTTCTAGATTGGAATAAGTTCGCTGAGGAATCGTGTAGATTCACGATTCTGAGTAGCTTCGCGTCTGGATTGCTCCGCGTTCGAGCCTGCCAGAGTAGATTCGCTTGAAATTGGTCTTGGAACGTCGTTCCTTTCCCGAGGCCAACTGCCTTTTGACTAGTTTCGAGAAGGACTGCCCCTTCTACGAGGAAAATCATTGCTTCTGTGCGCATTTCCGAGGGAGACTATTCCCTTTCTCAAGGCTCAATAAATGCCTTAAATTCACTCGCGCTTCTAAGCTTGAAGCAGCGGCGATGCGACCAGGCCATGAGGCCTATAAATAGGACACTTGAGTTCCTCTGCAAAGAAGCAGTCTGCTCATGACTTCTCCTAGTTGTTCAGAGAAGTATACTCAGATCTCTGAAATAGTGGGGGTGCCCACTCTGGTCATTAACCGGCCAAGAACTGGTGAGTCTCGATCATCCAGAGACTCCAATGAACTAATGGCTTTAGGGACTTTATCTCCCTTAATTTAGCTTTATCAGCTGTCTCAAGGATTGATTTCTCTTATTCTTCATTTTGTATCTGACTAATCTACAGAGAAGGGTTTCAGCCCTATTTCCCAGCTTCCCGGCGAAGCTATCATTTTCACTTGATTAAAGAAAGATCATTGCATGCTTGCCCGCTAATTTCGTCACATAGGCAAGAATTGGGGAATTAGTCTCTTCAAGGTTGAGCCAGTCTTGCCATATTGGTGGGATCACGACTGCGTCCCTCTGGATCAGTCTGGCTTAACCGTATAGGCGAGGTTAGGACTTGGCTCTTTTTAATGCTCCTTCAGTATAACTGTCTTAGGCGGAGCTAAGACTTGGCTTACGCTGAGCTAGCCCGTCATTACTGTGCAAGCGAGGCTATCTTCTTCTTAATTGAAATCCATCCTTAAATTGCAACTGAATCAGATATAAATTGCTTCACCCCAAAGAATTTGACTTAGCGTATCATGCTTGCATTTTTTCTTCGTTTTATTGCTAACCTGTTTTCAGTTTGCATTGTAGTGAAATATGCTTGCCAGTCTTTTGTTTTGATGAAAGAGACCAGAAAGTTGCCTCTTGTTTTTTCAGTTGAAACTTTAAATCCTAAGCAGGAGGAACAAACTGGGGCAGCTGATGTGTGTTCCCAGAAGAGGTTGGTAGTCGCTTATCCGAGATGATCCACTTCGAGGCGGGGCTGGTAGTCGCTTATCCGAGATGATCCACTTCGGGAAAGCGGACGTCACCTGTAAGGTCTCAGATCCTTCCTCTAGCAATTTTCATTAAAGAAGATCCAGCTTTCTGGTGGCATCCGGTCCTTTGCCAATTTTCATCAAAGAAGATTCAGCCTCTTGATGGCAAAATCTGCCATTATGCGAAGGATTAAAGCCTTGTGCAGGAGGAAGGCCTTTCGTGTCCAGTTAGTTTGGCTTAGAAGTAGATAGGACCACTTGTATGCCTTTGGAGCAAATGATTCTGTTGCAAGAAACACAACCTTGATGTAGTAGTATCAATGTATCTTCCCTTTTGAATCAATAAAAGTTTATTTTTCACTGTTTATCGGCTTTGTTTTTTCCTTCTTTTTGACCCGAGAACACCTAGAGTGGACCGACGGAGCTAAACTTCCTGCGAAGTTAAAGACAGAATCCTATCTGAATAAGGAACGAGCTTCCAGCAAGCTGGCATGAATTTTCTGCGAAGTTTGAGCTCTCAGCGGGGTTAAGGTTCATCTTTTGGCGAAGTTACTCAAACGTTGCATGAAGTCGACGCTGAACTCACGGCGGAGTTAGCCCTTAGTGGGGCTGAAGTAACGCTTCTTGGGAAGGCGCTTTAGGCGCTGTTTCAAATTAATTTGAAACGACTACCTGCACTCCTTTCGAGGAGGCGGAGCTTTAGGCAGTCATCAGCCTATAAAAGCCTGATCGGGCTGAAAAAGAAGGCACGACTTCTCTTTGAATTTTCAGAGCACTCTGACTCTTTTCTTCTTCTTCCTCCTTCGTTTGGATTTCAAGAACTTCTTTTTCAGTTCTCCGATGGCTCCCAAAAGACGGGCAGGAAAAGAGGTAGCAACCTCTAAGACGGAGGGTCCTTCTCCTCCTCCGGTCATCAAACGACCTATTGCGGGTAGGGATCTTTCCTTTTTGATCAGAGATTTTTGTCTCTCTTTTAAAGCCAATTTCTGACTATCTTCCGATGAATCCAGGGCGATCAATCATGATCCCGTGATCTTAGGGAGTTCAACTCCCTGAAGTTTTCCTCAATTTTTGATTGGAATTTTAGAAACGAAGGGTCTCTTCTTCAAGCTTCCGGGCGAAACTATCCCTTAGGCGGTTCACATCCTGTTGGATGATAGGATGCAAAGTTAGCTTTAGAAGAGCGGTTGAAAAAGGACCTTAATACCCTCAAAATACTTTTTAAGTAGCAATATTCTTCTGGCGAAAGTTAGCTCTTGGGGCTTTGTCGCGTTCTGTTATCCAAGGTCAAGCTTCCAGAGCGAAGCTACTACTTAGATATTTTTCTGCATCCTGCCTTCATGTGGAGTGTGGAGTTAAGCTGCAGCTGTGAAGCTGAGCTTTAGGGCGAAGCTATTGTTAGGCCAGTTTCGCTCGGAGAGAGAAACTATGCCTCAACAAAAATTACATTCTTGTTTTTGCTCTCATTTGGCTGATGAACTAATCATAGTTTCTTCTTGTTTTTGCAGTGCACTATACTCCTAGTCCTCTGAACAGTCTCTTTGGCACAGCCAGGAGCTAGATGGCAACGTCAGCCTACAGTTTCAAGGGCAGGCTTCACTATTCAGCGAGCGAAGCGCTCCTGCGCGGGATGCACTTATTCATGGTAGAGATCAGCGCACCATGAGGAGCATCTTATCTACTGCTCCCCTTGAAGATTCTGACTGAAGAATCTATCGAAAGTCTGGCTTCATGTTCGGAGATGCAATACCAGACAACGATCACCAGCTGCTAGCCGGAGAGGGGCAATGGATTTTTAAATTAGATGGTGACTATCTCCCATCTAGCAAGCGACATTTTCCATTATCCTTCTTTCAATATGTGACGAGGGCTCGAAAGATGCAGTGGCAAGTAACTCGGACTATTGACTCCGTTCACGTAAGGAAGTTGATAATTCCGTCTTCCGGTTACACAAGGGCGGGTCCTCCTCGCTGCATATTGGATCTCCATCCTAGGAATGTACTTTCAGACATCCCAGTGGGAGAAAACCCCGCGGTGGCTCTGACCTTTGGAAATCAGTTCTTTAAAGTTTGTGGCAATTATCCAGCCACTGATTTCAGGACTCCAGGGTGGATTCATCCTCCCAAGGCATGGTGGAGGGACTTGACTCTATATGTCCTTGCTCATTTTGAGGAGGATCTGGAGAGGCTGGGACTTTATGAGGCCATCAGGGTGACCTGTTATGGCATTCAGATGAGCGTAGCAAATTTCTACGCCATCTTTGAGTTGTACTGCCCAGCTACAGGGACCTTCTTTACCCCTGTTGGTGAATTGGGCATGGCTCTGCATGAGATGTTGGAAGTCTCTGCTCTGCCTTTGGGGTCTCTCCCATATGAAGAATATTTCCCGTGCGAGGCGGAATTGGTACTTCTGGAGAAGCAGGAGCCCGCCTTGTTTGAGACTTACCGAGAATTGATGTGCCACCTCTACATTTGCTCCAGCATGCATGGGAGCCATAAGGGAGCTTCATGCAGTTTGAAGAGTTGGGGAAATTATTTGTTCCCTAACTTGGAAGGTACTCCTGAAGCGGCTCATTGTGGAGTTACAAATGAAGACATCTTTCGCCGGATGCAAGAGCACTCTCAAGGGGATCTAATTCTGAAAGAAGATGACGAACCCTATGAGAAAGGCGATATTCTTCGGAGTTTTCACCACCAAGCTCGTCGACCGACGTCCCGGAAGGCACTTCTGGCTGATTTTCTGACGGTCTGGTTGAAAAGATGTGTGGTGCCGTCCTCGTCTGGTGATATCATTCATCTGACTGTCTTATTGCCTGTCATTCGTTTAGTCCATGACGTTCTCTTAGACTTCTTTCAGCCATGGTGTGCTGTATTCAAAGAGGCCTTCGTGGATTGACGGAGGCTTTCTGTAGGCCACCACCAATGAAGCGAGGAAAGGGGACTATCTTGCCTCGCGACGGACCAAACCCCAGAATAGGTTTGCCATATACTTATTTGATGGCATGGTTCGCCCTTCACTGCCCCCCTCCAAGCCGAAGAGGAGCCCCAGAAGGTGTTCGAATGGCGCTTCTCCATCGATTCGAGGGGTGTTTGTGGTCAAAGACTTATGTGGTTACGGTCCGTAAACTACTGTGCCGTCATGACGTTTATAGCCTTTTTCAATGCTTCCCCTACATTCGCGATGCAGGCTATGGTGAAGAATTCAAGGATGTGGGAGAAGGGCAGACGTCATTGAGTCGGGAAATCTTCGAGTGGCTGGTTAGCATCCGACCATCACACTTATTGTATAAAAGTGGAGACACCTGTTACCTAGAGTCCTATGATCCGAGTCGATTTACCCGTCAGTTTGGGTATGACCAACTATATGTAGAAAATTCAAACAGCAATCTGGCCTTTATAGGGAGCCTCATCGATGAAGCTCGTGCCTGACGGTTCTTCATTGCTGGCTGTACTGAGGCGCGACTGTGCATGCCGCTAGGACTCCGAACCTTCTGACGGCCTTGGGATTCTGCCAGTGGTATAGAACTTCGAATTCCACATCCACTGGATTTTTCTATTAATTCCTTTGGTATGAAGTTAATCTCTTAGCGGCTGAAGCGAAAGGTCACTGAGAAGAGCGAGGGTAAGAGGGTCCGCGTTTCAGGCCTCGGGAAATTCATTACCGTTGATGATAGCGAAGCCTCGGATGCAGGAAGTCCTCGCTTTGAAGCGAATACAGGTGCTGAGGCTCCAGCAGCTACTTCTGGTGGGGTAGGGACGGCCCCCATGAAACATGTTGATGTGGAAGAAGTGGAGGAAGAAGATCCTGACGTCCACTTCAAGCGAAAGCGGGAAGGTGGATCTCGTAGGAAGAGGGTAGTGAAGAAGGCCTCATCCTACGCTCCTACGGTTATTGCAGAGGGCGAATCATCTACAGTGCCTCCTCCTCCTACTCCATTAGTCATTAGGTTGTCGGCTCCTAGGCAGACTACTGGTAAAGCTGCTCCAGACCCAGGTAATATTAGCTCCGTTCTTGTAATATACTTCTTATGTATTCCATATAGCTTATTATTTACTTTATGATTCAGGAACTGAGGCGGTGAGAAGCCCTATAGCTAAGGCTGCCGGAGAACAGGGGAGCATTATGATCCCCTGTTCACTTATAGAGAAGGCGATGAAGCTGGCTATTTCGCCGTCTCGGAAGGTCTGGAGGTGATGCGGCTGATGTAGGTCCTTCGGGTGCTGGGACTTCAAAAGGAAGTCCCGTAGCCTCTAGCTCTTTTGGGTGGACCACAGAGGGTTCAGCAAGTGAAGGTGAGCCGGTCGTCCGTGTTGATTCTGCCAAAGATTTTTCAATGGAGCCTGCAAGGGCTGATGCAGCCGCCAAGATGATTGAAGCGACATTATCTTTTGGTAGTATCTTGACCCTTTTTACTCCTGCTATTTATTATGCCTTGCTTAAACAAAGTCTTACTGTAGGTGTTCCACCTCTGGGTGCATCGACTTCAAGAGAGCCAACCAATCTCCTGAGGGAACCAGGGGTGAAGCAAGTGCTTCGACCGCGACAGATGCTGCTAAGTTGGATTCTTTGTATCATGACCTACCCTCTTATCAGCCTGAACCGGCCAGAGGAAAGGGGATTGAGGGGACGGTAATCATGGAACCAACCTCACTTCCAACTATATCGGTGAGTGAGATGCCATCGGTTTTGCCGGTGCCGCCTATTTTGCCGGGCGCAGAGCTGAAGGTGATTACCAGTCCTACTTCTCCAACATTGGTGGTGAGCCAGCTCTACCGAAA
The DNA here is from genome assembly GCA_038442645.1 of Agave tequilana. Taxonomy (NCBI): domain Eukaryota; kingdom Viridiplantae; phylum Streptophyta; class Magnoliopsida; order Asparagales; family Asparagaceae; genus Agave; species Agave tequilana. Next base: position 46,459 of record JAVJIF010028466.1, on the reverse strand, counting down.
ATAGTCACTAGTCCTACCTCGGTTGTGGCTAGTGTACTAGTTTCAATGAGGACTCCTCCGAATTACCGACGACCCCTCATGTTGCTGCAGCAAGTGCTTCTATTATTTCCTCCATAGTTACACCGGTGAAGCTAGTGGGAACTTTGTCTTCAAGGGCTGCTCGTTCGCCGGGAGTAGTTGAGGCCGAAAATGAATTCGTGGCTGAATTAATCGACAGCTTTTATAAGGGCTTGAATCGATCCATTGCTTTGGTTTTGAAGGGCTCGACAACCTCATTCTCTGCTTTAAAGGTGGTCCTCTCCCGAAGCATTGACAGTATCCGGGACTTTAGAGGTGATGATCAGGCCGCCAGATTGGAGCTTCTGGTGGACAAACTCGAGAGGGATGTGGATGAATGGCGCCGTCTTAGCCATTCAGATCTGGAGTCTTCAATTAACGAACAGCTTGCGCATCTTGTTGCTCAGATGTATGAAGCTCGTCTCGCCGCTCAAGAAGCTGCTAAGGCCATTTCTTCTGATTTGAAATCCTTAGAGACAAGGAAAGTAGAGCTCGGGGATGCCATAGACGCTTCTAGCAGTGCTTTTCTTGACACTGTGAATAAAATTGAAAAGGCCAAGGAAATGATCAGGAAGGCTAATCTCCTTTTGTCCAAGGCTAAACCAGTACGTCTTGAAGAGACTGCCTGGCTTGAGCAGTTTAAGGCCCAGCATGACGAAGTCTTGCGGCAGGAGCTAGCACAGAGGGCAACCTTGGTTGAAATTGAAGCTCGCTTGGCCCAGACGGCGAGCTTTAATGAGGCCGCGTTGAGGTCGCAACACTTATTCGGGCTGCTGAAGAGAGGAAGATTAGGCTGGCCACTTTTGAAGAATGGATTAAGTCCTATGAAGCACCGTCATAGCTTGTAATCTGTGCATTCATGTATCCCTCTTTTGGAATCAATAAAAAGTGATTTTATTTTGACTCACCCGTTGCATTTCCAACTTGTTTTATCTTCTGAATTCTCGCTTTCAAGTTGTATTGCAGCCATTTAAGAAAATAGTCCTTACTAGAATAAAAAAATTAGACTTGGCTATTTGCCGGTTCAGAAGACGCAATGACGTAACCGATTGAGAAGCCATCAAGCTCAAAATTGTCATATGATAACAAAGAAATGTCCTTGCCGAACTGAATGATGAGACTTGGCTATCTGTCGGTTCAGAGGTCGCAATGACGTAACCTATTGAGAAGCCACCAAGCTCAAAATTTTATCATATGATGACAAAGAAATAGTCCTTGCAAGACTGAAGGATGAGACTTGGCGATCTGCCAGTTCAGAGGTCGCAATGACGTAACCGATTAAGAAGCCACCAAGCTCAAAATTTTGTCATATGATGATAAAGAAATAGTCCTTGTCGGACTGAAAGATGAGACTTGGCTATATGCCGGTTCAGAGGTCGCAATGACATAACCGATTGAGAGGCCACCAAGCTCAAAATTGTCATATTATGACAAAGAAATAGTCCTTACCGGACTAAAAGATGAGACTTGGCTATCTGTCGGTTTAGAGGTCACAATGACGTAACCGATTGAGAAACCACCAAGCTCAAAATTTTGTCATATAATAACAAAAAAATAGTCCTTGCCGGACTGAAGGGTGAGATTTGGCTATCTGCCGGTTCAGAGGTCGCAATGACATAACCGATTGATAAGCCACCAAGCTCAAAATTTTGTCATATGATAAAGAAATAGTCCTTGTCGGACTAAAAATGAGACTTGGCTATCTGCCGGTTCAGAGGTGGCAATGACGTAACCGATTGAGAAGCCACCAAGCTCAAAATTATCATATGGTGACAAAGAAATAGTCCTTGCCGGACTGAAAGATGAGACTTAGCTATCTGCCTGTTCAGAGGTCGCAATGACGTAACCGATTGAGAAGCCACCAAGCTCAAAATTATCATATGGTGAAAAAAATAGTCCTTGCCGGACTGAAAGATGAGACTTAGCTATCTGCCTGTTCAGAGGTCGCAATGACGTAACCGATTGAGAAACCACCAAGCTCAAAATTTTGTCATATAATAACAAATAAATAGTCCTTGCCAGACTGAAGGGTGAGACTTGGCTATCTGCCGGTACAGAGGTCACAATGATGTAACTGATTGAGAAGCCACCAAGCTCAAAATTTATCATATGATGACAAAGAAATAGTCCTTGTTGGACTGAAAGATGAGACTTGGCTATCTGCCAGTTCAAAGGTCGCAATGACGTAACCGATTGAGAAGCCACCAAGCTCAAAATTTTGGATGGGATTTGAAGAAATCATCAGAGGTATATTGTTAACGTGACAACCCGAAAAGTCCACCAAAGACTGAGTGGGACTCAGGAACTTACTGGGGAGCTAGGAAATGAATTCCATAGAAGATTATATGTCAGAGGTGTGATATTAACGTGACAAAAAGAACTTCATAGGAATTCAGAAAGCGATTTGTCAGAGGTGTAATGTTAACTTGACAGAAAGATATGCCAGAGGTATAGTGTTAAATATAGTATGGAAAGGTCTCGTTCTCACTGAGAAAATAAGGAGATCACTGTCATAGGTTTAATGTTAACTTAACAGCGAAATGGATGCCAGAGGTGTAGTGTTAAACATAGCAAGAAAAGGTCTCGTTCTTATTGAGAGAAATGAGGAGATCACTGTCATAGGTTTAATGTTAACTTAACAGCGAAATGAATGCCAGAGGTATAGTGTTAAACATAGCATGAAAAAGTCTCGTTCTTATTGAGAGAAATGAGGAGATCACTATCATAGGTTTAATGTTAACTTAACAGCGAAATGGATGCCAGAGGTGTAGTGTTAATATAGCATGAAAAGGTCTCATTCTCATATAGAAAAACGAGGAGATCACTGTCATAGGTTTAATGTTAACTTAACAGCGAAATGGATGCCAGAGGTGTAGTGTTAAACATAGCATGAAAAAGTCTCGTCCTTATTAAGAGAAACGAGAAGATCACTGTCATAGGTTTAATGTTAACTTAACAGCGAAATGGATGCCAGAGGTATAGTGTTAAATATAGCACGAAAAGGTCTCGTTCTTATTGAGAGAAATGAGGAGATCACTGTCATAGGTTTAATGATAACTTAACAGCGAAATGGATGTCAGAGGTGTAGTGTTAAATATAGCATGAAAAGATCTCGTTCTTATTGAGAGAAACGAGGAGATCACTGTCATAGGTTTAATGTTAACTTAACAGCGAAATGGATGCCAGAGTGTAGTGTTAAACATAGCATGAAAAAGTCTCGTTCTCACAGAGAAAAACGAGGAGATCAATTGTCATAGGTTTAATGTTAACTTAACAGCGAAATAGATTTGCGGTATGAGCAACTTCGGTCGAAAGTGTGGTATTAACTTGACCGAGAGATTCATTTACTGTTAGAGGTGTTTGAACATAGCAGTAATTCGAGTGGATTAGTCATTCTTTATATGTGGTCTTACCATTCTATGGATGAGAATTGGTAAGTGATTTTGGAGAGGGAATCAAATGGGAATAGGTCCCTTAGGATTTTTAGCAAATCCTCAGCTGTCAACGGGTTTGATATGCCTTTACCAACTACCGTTTGAGTCGGGCTAGCCATGCTATTCGCCTCAGCATGATGAGTTGTCGAGGACTTATGTTAGGCTTAAAGGCTGACATTTTCCTCTATCCTTAACCGTTAAGGTGTTGGATCATTTGGTTAGTGCATGTGTAACCTTGATTCTTTTTTAAGACAACCAGTGTATGATCAGCTTCCTACTGGTTTATGATTGTATGATCTCATTTAGAGAAAGAGAGGGGCGCTCCTTCTGCATATCTTGGATTTGAAGGTCTTGATCAGAGGTGTAATGTTAACTTGATCATGAGAAGGATCCTTAATCAAGGATAATACTTCTTTAAGAACTTGCCATTGATCGGCATCATGAGTAAATCACCATCTGAAGTCATAAGGCGATATGCGCCATTTGAATAGACTATTTCTATTACAAATGATCCCTCCCATTTGGGCTGAAATTTGCCTTTGGTTTTGTGCGTCATGATCATTGGTCGTCTGACGGCTAAAACCAAATCTCCTTTCTGGAAGACTCTTTGTTTGACCTTCTTATTGAAGGCTTTTGAGATCCGAGCTTGATATAACTCAATGTGCTGCTGAGCTTGTAACAGCTTCTCATCGAGGCTTCGAGCTCTTGAAGACATAACCGATCATTGTCCTCCAATGTGATCTTAGTGATCAGAGCGACTCGTAATAACGGCATCTGAATTTCCAACGGTATGACTGCTTCACACCCGTATACCAGGGGAAAGGCGTATTGCCTGTCGGGGTCTGAATCGTGGTTCGGTAGGCCCAAAGACATTCATTAAGCTTTTCATTCCAATCTCGTTATTTGAGGAAATGAACTTCTTAAGTAACTTAATGATTGTCTTGTAGGATGCGTCCGCCAAGCCATTAACGGCAGGATTATAGGCAGTTAAAACCACATTTTGTATTTGGTATTTATCACAGAATCGATAGAATACCTGGCTTACGAATTGGGGACCGTTATCATGGATGATCCGCCTAGGGACACCAAACCGATGAATGACGTGGTGTTTGATGAAATTAACTACGTTGGAAGTTTTGACTTCAACTAGTATGGCTTCTGCCCATTGAAAAGTAATCGGTTATTGCTAAGATAAATAGGTGACCTTTTGTTGAAGAGGGGCTGATTGGCCCTAGGACATCGATTCCCCATGCTTCAAATGGCCATGAAGTAACAGTTGGGTGGAGCAACTCTGGAGGCTGGTGTATGAAGTCCGCATGAATTTGGCATGCTTTACACCTTCGTGCATATTAGATGGCGTCGGCTATCATGGTTGGCCAATAATATCCAAGCCTATGCAATCAGTCTTTAAGTTTTGGACCTGATTGATGCGCTCCGCATATGCCGTCATGTGCTTCTTTAAGCACTTCCTGTGCCTCTGAATTAGAAAAGCAACGGAGAAGGATACTGTCGTATGAACGACGATAAAGTGTCTTCAGAGTTGGATCATAGTAGAAACGGAGAGACCTTCGTCTGATAGATGTCGCTTCTTTAGGATTGTCCGGCAGCAGACCATGTAGAGCATTGTCGATGAAAGGAAATTGCCAATCTCTCGGCTCAAGATCCGTCGATATATTATATACCTCTCTGATTCTTAACATATGTTTAGAGCACACAAGGTGTCGAGTAGCCACTGTAAGGTAATACTCGGTGTCGACGGTAAGGCTAGCGTTGTTGCTAATGCAGCAAGAGCATCCGCCTTAGTATTCTAAGATCGAGATACCTGCCCGATGTAAAAGCCATCAAACAGATTAGCCATTTCGATGACTGCGTGATAATGAGGCACCAAATCCTCGTGACGGACCTCATATTCACCTTTAACCTGATTGATAACCAATTTTGAATCACCGCAAGCTTCAAGGTAGCGTATCCCCATTCCGTGGGCGAGCTGAAGACCAATGAGTAGAGCATTATATTCTGCTACATTGTTCGAGCATGATTCCGTTAGAGAAAATGCTCTAGGAAGGACATGATTCTGTGGAGAGATAAACACAACCCCCACGCCAGAAATGATCCTGCCTTTAGGTCCTATTCATGATGCTCCATTGAGGAACTTCTGTCATACTTCATCCTCTGAAGTTACATTAGATTCGAAGACTTCATCTGAAATATCTTCATGAAACTTTGAGTTTTCTAGAACTGGATGAGCAGGCAAGAACTCTGCAAGTGCTTGGCCTTTAACCGCATTTTGAGGGATAAAGTGCATGTCGTATTGAGACAAGAGAAGTGCCCACTTAGCTAATCTTGAATTCAATGATCCTGGCTTCGTCATGAGAAGACGCAAAGGATTCACTCTGAAAATGACATGTATGGTTTGGCCGACCAAATAATGTCGTGTCTTCTGAACGGCAAAGATAAGAGCTAAGCACTCCTTCTCAATAGGATTGTAGCGAGATTCCGCCCCTATCAGAGTCCTGCTCAGATAATAAATGGCCTGTTCGTAACCATTATCGTCTCTTTGAGCAAGCAGGGCACAAAGAGATTGGTTCATAGCTTTCACATAAAGCAAGAACAATTTCCTTGATGTGGGAGCCACTAGGACTGGAGGTTTTGTGAGATATCTCTTGATATTCTCGTAAGCTTCCTGACAAGCCTGATCCCATACAAAGGAAGAACCCTTTTTCATGAGTCGGGTAAACGATTGACAGCGGCCTGAGAGATTTGCGATGAATCTTCTAATATAAGCCAGTCTACCTTGCAAGCCTCTAAGCTCTTTGAGATTTCTAGGTGGATGCATGCTCATAACTGTAGGGTATTGCAACCCTAGATCTGGTGTTTCGGAAGACACCTTCTTTGCGTACCAAGACTTCGCTGAGGCCTGGACTATAGTCCGGATTTGGAGTGGCATGCGACGCTCGTCTGTCCTACGCAGATTTCATCCCCTTCTGATTATGTTAACGGATGCAGAGGGCAGATCTTGTGATACGCTCCTTTTGAGATGTTTTACTAGAGCATGCATCGATAGTGGATCAAAAACTGATTGTCGACTTGGAGGAGAGGCGGGGATTGGTCCCAGCCGGCAATGGACTGAGTGGACTATCATTAACTGACATCCCACTTGTTGATAATAGGAGGGAGAAGTTTGAAAAGATTCCGACTTCTATTTCCTTGTCAAGAATTCCTTCAAGTCAGACCCAGTTGGGCCTAAACGATCCAGTATAGAGGTCCTGTTGGATTGCACAAAGAATGATATCCTGTTATTTTCATCACCGCAGAGGTAATTAGCACTAAATAGTGCTTTAGCTCTAGCGCGGCTAAGAACCTTGGGAAAGTCCTTGGGTGTTGAAGCTGCATAAGCACCACTGTCAACACTTAGGGACGATCCCTTAGCTCCGCTACAAAGCGCGAGCTTAGCGCTTGATGAACTAGGGAGCGAAGCACGCTATGGTGCTTTATCCACTATGTTGCTGCGGAGGTGATCAGCACTTAGGGGCAATCCCTTAGCTTCGCTGCAAAGAGTGAGTTTAGCACACTGTAGTGCTTTAGTTCCAATTTCACGGGTGCGAACATCATGCGTACCCTGAGGTACTGTGCTCGGCATACCATAGGTAGCTTTGCACATGAGAACGAGGCTGGCGCAAGGAGTTGCTGCTCCTGAATTAGGCGAAGGCATGGTCGCCGTTGTGACTTCGCGGCTAGCAGTCTTGTCGAAACAGATAGGCATCTTGCCTTTTTCTTCGCGAGAGAGATGAACTTGTGGCGTAGTTACGCCAGAGGCTTCATACAGAGCCTTCTACTTTGGCCTCCACACCTGCTTTGAAAGAGGAGACTTAGGTTCGCAAGGAAACTGACTAGCCACACGCGAGGCTGGGAGGTGTTGGAAGGATTCTGCTTCCAGTTTCTACTCCGAAACCTTGGCCATGGAGACCGTTCTATGCTTCCATGCATGGAGCATTAGATCACCTCCAGAGAGTTCTTCGAATTTTCCTGGTCGAAGTGAACGACTAGGTTTTCGAAGGTAACAAGCTGAAGATTCTGACCCTTGCATTGCGGGCCTGCTTCCTTGTTGCGCCAGAAGACCGTGGTAGGCTCGCAGAGAGCCTCATCTATCTTCACAGAGACTTGCTTCGAAGACTTAACCAGAGGTGCTTTGGCCACACCAGCTTCCTTGAATTCAGAGATAGACCCGAAGGTCTGTTCGTCGCATTGCGATACTTGATTCTCAACAGTGGAGAATTGTTCCCCAGCGGAGTCGCCATCCTGTTTTCCATTGATTTAGCAAAGGGGAAAACTTACAAAAAAATGTCGAGGAGCTAAATTACAAATAACACAAAAGATTATAAGTAGATCTCCTCTGAGATTCTAGAAAAGTGTGCCAATAGGAGTCTAGTCAGTGCGCGACCACTTTGTCTCTTTGACGATGCGATTGATGGGATTCCCTTCTCGCCTAGTTAGGGGAATCGGAGAATAGAAGGTTGGTAGAACCCTCTTGTTCTTCTCAAACTGCCTCCACTTGGGAATTCCTTCTTGCCTGGTTCCAAAGATTCCTTGAGAGGAAGATCTTAGGGTATCAGCACCCTGATTAAAGAAGCAGTTCTCTGAATTCTTAGAAATAAGAGAATAGATCCATGTTTAGCCGTCTCTCAGTGCGTCTTTTAGCCTGTGCGCGTGTGTCTCTGCCTGTGCGCCTCTTGCTTGCTGTCCCTCTCGTGTACACCTGGTAGTCTATTTATAAGGAGAGCAGGGGTATAATTGTCCCTTGAAAATCTGAAAACAGATTGAGTCAATCTGTTTAAATCTGAAAAGTAGCCTTGCTGCGAGGCTATAATCAGCTTCTGCGAAGGTAGGAATAGCAGGTAGCGTCGATCTCCTGATCTGTTTTGATACTTTCCAAATAATTGAAAGATCTCCCCTGATCTTCTTACTTATTTTGAGAGAGTCAAGCGATTATGGCAAGCAGCTGCAAAATTGATCTCAGATTTGATCTTGATTAGATTTGATCTTGATCTTGAATTGATTTGATCTCATCTAGAGATTTAATTGGTCAAAGGTTGACCATAACAGACCCGCAGCAGAGCTTGCGCGTCGAGCTCGCAGCGGAGCTGGAAGAAGCATCTGGCGAAATTAGAAGAAAGCTCTTCAGCGGAGCTAGATAACATCTGTGGCGAAGCTATCGAACATCCTTCTGCGCGGTTGCATGTGGCTTCGAGCGAAACTAACTCTTTGCGGAGTTAACTGAACACTTCAGGCAAAGCTGTAAGTTAGCTCTCCGATAAAGCTTTGAATAGCTTCAAGGCGAAGTTGGACAATCTTAGCCTTTCAGGCGAGGCTATCCCCTTGGGCTCATGTGACGCTAAGTGTTAAGCTAACCTAGCATCTTAGATCTGCTTAGGTCTCTTCAAAAATAATCTGGGCTTACTGTCTGCTTCACTAGATTAGTAGAGTCTAAGTTGTTGCTTTGTCCCTCGGAGATGGGTACAGAACTGGTCGTCAGCTTGTCTGTCACTTGTCTTTTGTAAATGTCAACAAGTTTAGACATTATTCAGGCCAGTCAGAATCTTGTCTTTTATAAAGTGTCAACAGTCGACCGCCAGAAGGCCAGGTCAGATATTTTGGGGATTAAAACTTGGTCTTATAAACTCTTACAAAATCACATAAAATCTATAAAATAAGTTCATTGAAATACTTTGAAGTACAAATATGTGATAAAAAAAATCAACACATATTACAAACTTTTTGAACCATTTTTGTGATATAGAAATTTAGCCTTAAACAAAAACCTATATTTTTCAAAATCAATCTTCAATTTGAAAAACAATTTTTTCAAAATTTCTTAAGATACAAAAATAAGATATTTTAAATACTTTTAAAGCTTAGTGTGTATGGATATGATCCAATACACATATAAAATGAAATATCTATATTTTTGACAATAAGCTCTAAAATTAGTTTTTACAAAGCTCAAACACATGATACACAAACATCAAATAAGTTTTTCTAAATATTTGAACCAACAATGTGTATGGTTAAAATTTAAAACACATATAAACTAACATATATAAATCATATAAACTTGTTTTGATGCAATCTAATCATGAAACATAAGGATGTATACTTTGAAGCTCAAAATCAAAACATTATTTTCTAAAACTAAAACTATTTTCTGAAAACACTATATAAATTTTGTATGTGTATATATGAGCTTGAGCAATCCACAACTAATTATCCTTTACATTTTATCTAAAAAATAAAATCTTAACACTTACAAATATGACACAAGTTTCTTGAAAATCTTCTTCTCCATCTTGACTTGGTCCAAACTGATCCATCAGCTAGACTCCTCTTAACTACATAATGCAATCTTGATGCGCGAGCTCTTGAATCAATACATTCTAGTTTCAAAACTTGACCTCGAATATTTTGTTGAAGCTAAATACCGACAAGATCTTGATCAAATATCTGAAACTATATAAACACATGATCATTAGTATTATAACTACATGAGTTAATCATCATCAAAACTAGACTGATGGGCTTTTGGGCAAACAATCTCCCCCTTTTGATGATGGCAAAACTCATGGAGTTATATATGCATGGATTAAAAATAAGCTTCATCTAAGCTCTCCATTAACTCATGCATAGCATAAACAATAAAGATATTCAATAAAAGCTCATAAACTAAGCAAAACATATATGCATAAATACCAATATTAAGCATGCATATATAAACTCTCTGAATTCTTCTCCCTCTTTTTGTCAATTAATCAATAAAGGGGAGAGCACAAACAAACAATAAAGATGTATATGTGATATACATTCATGAAGAGGAGAGACGTGAAGTTAGCTCCCTCTGCATACATGCATTACATGGAGAAGGGATGACTAGACGCTAACCCACATAAAGTATAATATATAATGTATAAATGAAGATATTAAGCTCTCCTTACACACGTGTATCACGTAAAGAAAAGAGGTCAAGCTCATCATTGTGAGATACACTCAACATGAATTTATATATAGAGATGATGTTAAGCTTCCTTTGCATATAGGCAAAACATATCAACAAATTTAAAATCACTTTTAAATTTTTTTTTTTGAAATCTCTTGAAGTCAACAAAATGAATTATGATACCAATGTAATCAAATTGTAGTTGACAAAACAAGAGTTGGTCTCACTTGTAGAAAAAAATTTTAAGATATCAAAAGTAGATTTTAATACCAATTGAAGGTGAAACATGAACTACATTTTGATACCAAATAAATACCTATTAAAATCTATGCATAAGCTTGTAAAGATACTAATTAATATTTGAAATAAAATCAAGCTTAACGCAAACATAATTTGTACTTTAAGAATGTAAAGACATTATAAAATAAGCACAATCAAATCATATATATATATATATATATATATATATATATATATATGTATGTATGTATGAATGAAAATGAAAATACCAATTGAAATTTGAAGCATACATATATAAAAAACAAATATGAGTATACAAAAAAATGAAGTATCATGAAGATCATGTGTATAACTCATACCTACCGCCCTATTCATGCACATGTTAAAAGATATTCAATAAGGGCATACAAAGTATGATCGCCCATCCAACCGCCCTTAGGCTGGTAAGGATTTTCAAAAATAAGATTTGAAATTAATTGTAGATTGAAAACACTGCCAAGTGAAGAATAAATAACTAGTTTAAAGTAAATTTTGAAAAACTAGTTAAAGATCCTTCGAATATGAAATCGAATTATATATATCTCATGAAACATGTGTATTACACAAAAATTGACACTCAAAATTTTAAAACTCTCATGTAAAGCTCATTAAAATAAAGTCATGAGTAAACAAAAATAATGTGAGTGCGAAAGAATCATGTGAATAGCAGATTCATGAAATAAATCAATAAGGCTCAAAATAAACATCAAAACAAAAAAAATTATATAAAAAATTTAAACAAGCTTCTAGGTATATGTATGTTTTTGTCGAAACTGAAAAGTATACATACATATCTCAAATATAAATGAGTCCATAATAGAATTTACATGGAGGCAAATAACTCAAGGGTATACATGTATATTTATTAGTTTTAGACAAAAATAACATATACATGAAGCAAAACATGAACAAAAATAGGGAAAACAAATATAAATGAAAGAATCATCAAAACTAGGTTATACAAGTACATGTAATGAGTACAAATGAGCAATGAAGGGGCCGTTTATTTCGCGTAAAACTCCGTAATTCGTAAATGAATTACTACTTAGTTACAACTACGGCGTTTGTTTGGACCGTAATTCGTAAAAGACTTACGTAACTCAACTAACACTCACTTGCAACCCAGTTACCACTCACTTACAGCCCAGTTACAGTTAATTTTGTGGTCATACAAATTTGTATTATTTTTTATATTAATATTAATAATTTTTAATATTTAGCTTTTTAATATTTATTTGCAGTATTAAAACTTTTAAAATCACCAAATAGTTAATTTTGTGGTCAACTTTTCACTTACGACTTATATATTACGACAACCAAACACCGTAAAGTACAATATACTTTCTCACTTTACAATTTTATATTACCACCCAAACACCGTAAAATTTACATACATGTAACTCATTTACAATTGTAAAAGACTTTACCAATTACAACTACTAATTACAGCTAGTTACGACAACCAAACAGAACCGAAGTACAAACATATAATAATCAAGTGTAAGTCACTACTTGTACAAGCATAAACACAAGTTTTAATAAAAGCTACATCTAAACAAGTAATCACGACATGAAGTATAAAACAAATATGATCATTAGACCAAATGCACGTGTTTTAGAATTAGCATATTCATAGTAGTTAAAAAATAGTGAAAACACAAAATATGAATCCATATGAATATGGGTGTATCTCAAAGACTATCTATGTATAACACATATCTAATAACATTGCATTTAATATAATGAACATTGAAACCAAAACATGCTAAAAATCATCAATTGAAAAAGCATGTAAACTAAAATAGAGTTAGAGATAGTTACTAAATCATATGAACTATTCTCTAAGTCTCCAAACCATGGTGGCCTCCCACCAAACATCCTTGAAGGTGATGCATCCAATGTAGTGTCCATCAGGCTCAAACGCATCCACCATCAAGGTATCATACCTCTCACATCATGTGAGAGCCCACATCTACATTAAACACAAGGAGTAGGGATTTTGGTACCCATTTCTTTTGGGTCTACGGGGGTTAAAAACAAATGGAACCCAAACATTATTATGTACAAAATTTATAGAATTTAATCTATCAAAACAAAATCTTGTAAGATGGCCTTTACGGTCACAATGTGTACATATATACACTCTAGCATGCATATGAGTGGTGTGAATGTGAGCATGGTGTTCATACGTATGTCATGGGATTTGTGCATTAAAATGTCGAATTTGTTTCTTGCGAAACATGAATTTTAATTTTTATGGTTAAATGCACAATTGCTCAAATTTGAGCTCAAATAATCAATTCTTTTTTCAAGACATGAATCTCATTTTTATCAAAAGAGGATGCAACATTATTAGCATAAGAGATATAACAAGAATGAGAATCAAAATTATTATTCTTTTTAGAAATATTTCCTTTTCTTTTAAAATAATTTTCTTTTTCAAAGAGTTATTTTCCTTTAAACAATCTCCTTTTCTTTTTCAATAAAAAAACTTGGTTTTTCAAAGCTTCATTTTCTTTTGAAACAATTTCAAATTATTTTTAAAAGAGTCATTTTCTTTTAATAAAAAATTGTTTTCCTTCTTCAACTTGTCATTTTCAATTTTAATAAATCATATTTTTAAGAAGTTTTTGACAAAAGGATGCAAGCTCATCATAAGGCATGTCAATATCTTCTTCTATCTCGGATTTGGAATTTACCTCAAGGGGTCATCCCCTCGGATCATGTAGCATATGTTGGAAGAATCACTTTCATCATTCGAGTTACTCCCCATATAATATTGCTTTTGTTCACCAAGAGAGACAAGTGTGTTCCATACTACAAAAGCCGAATCAAAGTTAGAAACCGTAGATAAATATTCATCATTTAGGGTACTCTTTAAAACATGAAGGGCTTTTGTATTAGCCTCAAGTTTTTCCCATTTAAAAAATAAGAATCTTTAATAGTAGCAAAATAAATATGAATTCCTAGGACTTTGAGGTACATTGACATCTTAACTTTTCAAGTTTAGATGTTAAGAATATCAAACATGGGAGGTGTCATGAAATCCATATGTATGTGTACAAATATTGTGATTAGCTAAAGTAACTTTGCTAAGCATCCAGAGAGTTAGACTGATTTTCTTTGAAGACTCTAAAGAAGAAGAAGAAGAAGAAGATGTCGACGACGTAAATGATAAATATCGCTTTGTCCATTGAAGAAATAAATGAAGATTTTCTTGTTTTTCTCACTTTTTTGATACATGAAAAAATGGGAAGAATAATTATGAGTTATGAATAAAAAATATTTTTAGTTTGTTTTAGTTGTTTTAGTCTGAGAACTTTGGTATGTAATAACTTTGGTTTGAAATATATTAGTTGTTAAAGTTGGTTTGCACATTGCACTTGTTTATCCTTATCCAATTGTTTGGTTCAATATATTATCTTTTGTTTATGATATTTGTATGGATATGTCATGAGTTATGCTAATTGGATGGATATATTATTTGTTTGTTTTTTTACCATGAATTGTGCTTCATCATGAATTGTGCCTCATATTCTTACAATTATAATTCATGCATAATTTCAGGGAGCTTCTTATAAGCTACTCCTCATAACTAATGAGTTTAAACATTATCAAAAAGAGGGATATTGTAGACCGAAAGGCTCAATCACTCTTTATTTTGATGATTCTAAAACTCATGAAGTTTGTTGGAACTAATACAGTTTTAAGTTTGTGTTGAGTGCACGTATTTTTCAAGTATAAGCAAGTTTAGCTTCAACAAGAGATATTGAAGAGATTAAGAGCAATTCAATAAGTTTAGATCAAGATTGATTCTAGAATTGATTTTGAGCTCAAGAAAACAAGTTGATGAAGCTCAAATTGCAGATCTTGCGTATTGAGTCTCATCATGATTATTATGTAAGAAATCTAATTTTTTTAAAGTTTAATTTAGTAAATTGATGCTCAAGATACACACAAACAAAAACAAAAAAAATTCAAAAACAGTTTCATGATTTTAAGTTTTGATTTTTGTGTTTTAATTTTGAAATTTAAGTTTAATATATGCAAAAGTTGTTTATGTTATAAAGTTTGAAATATATCTAGATTTTTAAACATATATGTTTCTCTCTAAATAAATTTAATATATTGTGTTTTACGATTATAAAAAAAATTTATAAAAGAAAATTTTTTTTTTGCAAGTACCGGACAGTCAATGGTAGTCTAGGCCTGTTGACTGCAGATACATGATCCACGTTGCTAAGCCTGTCTCAGCTATCGACAGTCATATTCAGCTGTTGTAATATCCCTAGTTAATAATACAGTTATATTTTTTCAATATTTTTTCTATACTTTTTATTTTATTATTATTATTAATTTACTAGATTTATGACTATTATTATTAAATATACAAATTATTTTGGAGAGATTAAATGTTAATTTAGATTATATATATTATTACCATTATTACTTATTAATATCGTTGTTACTCATTACTATTATTTCTATTACTATCATTATTATTAATTATTTTTAGTAGTAATTGTTACTATTATTATTTCATTAAGATTATTATTTATTATTATTATTGGTATTGTTATTATTAATGTTAACTATCATTATTAGTATTATTAAATTTTGTTATTATTAATTATTATTATTTTCAATCCATCTCACTCTCTTTTCTCTTTATTTTCTAATTCATTTTTCGATTACCCAAAACCCAAACCCAAAACCCACAATCCATTATCACTCCCATCTTCTTCTTCTCCTATTTATTTCCCATCCCCTAACCCTGATCTGCATAACCCTTTGTCGCGCGCCACCGAGATCTCCCCTCCTCCTCCAAACAAAATGCGACTCCGCCATCGTCATCACCGTCTTCTCCGACGGCAAGGGGTTGTCATCCCCATACCGTGTGCCTCCTCCCTCTTCTATGAGACCCTGCCGAAACTTGTCCTCCTCCACGAGCAGCCATGCAACCAATAGGCCAGCCTCACAACCTCCATCGTCGAGCTGCAACCACGGAGCACCCATTCCACCACCAGCAAGCCATTCGTGCCCTCCGCCACCACAAGCCAAGCCCCACGTAGCGTACGATAGCCCTTTGAGCACTCCTCTGTGCATCGCCCTCCTCTGACTGGCCTCCGCCCCGCAACCGCAGCCTTCTGCGCATGTCGTCACTCTTTTCTCTCTATGCACGTCATCTCTTTTAATCTCTCTCTCTCTGTAACGGTCCCAGACTTCTAATGATCTCAATTTGCATAAACAACTCTATTGATTAACAGATTATCATCCTCATCTCTAATATTCCTGAAAATTTTAGCAGCACCTCCTTTGTAAATACTGAATGTCCAAATATACATTTTATATCACAATAATTTCGGCCAACACCAGCCTACTTATCTTTAATCCAAGCATATAAGCCAACTCAACAATCGCCCACGCAGTCATAAATATAATTCAGCTCACACGGCCTCTTACATGAAAACTCAATAATTAAGTACTCAAGAGCACCCCTCTCGGCATCCACATAATAATACAAAATATCTTTAACTCCAACTCATCATAATTATAACCAAACTCATCTCTCCATACAATACATGGATTCAGACTATCCATCTATCCAACACTAACACTAGCTATAAGTACACGTCAAATAGGATAATGAACAATACAACAAGAACTAAATTATAATCACACAAAGTATAACTCTAAAACTTCTCTATGTAACAGGATTTCCAATAATGACCTGAAAATATAATAATCTGTGAGGGTGAGCTCAAGAGCTCAGTGAGTAGAGTAGGAATAAATCAGGAAATGATAATATATCAATGAGACGTATGAATATTCATGTAATAAGAGAAATCTGAAACAGTAAGAAGACAAAGAATCAGAGGCATCCCATGGTTTAATAATCAAGACCCTAGTCTCTAAAATTTCTGGGGACGATCAGACTCTTTTGATCGTACTTCCCAATTCCTTTCTTGGATTTTCATCTTTCCGTGTGATAAGATTTATGAGTTACATAAAAACGAATTTTTGCTTAGTTATTTAAACTCGTCTTATGTGTACATAGTGTGTGTAATTCACGTGTCTTGTATTCCATGCTATAATCACCAACCACTATAGTTATGTCATAAACCTAATTTATGTATTCAAATAACACATACATCACGAGCCATACTTGTATAACATATAATCATATCATACTTCTCATAATACAATATCGCATCACACTTCAAGTAATGCATGGATTAACCTATACACTTTCACACAATTTACAGTATTTCATTTCAATCAGCTAAATCTGTATTCTGATGTTTTCGTTATCATATACGATCCAATATACCCCTAGTGTCACACACACACATATGTATCACACATAGCCATTCATTCTCAATCATTTGTAAAGATGCAAATATATGTATATCATAGCACCATCTTCGCACTCTGCTCGTGCAATACGGGTCCCTTCCTCCCAATATGATATATAACACCGTCTTCGCACTCCGCCCGTGCAATACGGGTCCTTTCTTCTGGATATACGTATATAACACCGTCTTCGCACTCTGCCCGTGCAATACGGGTCCCTTCCTCCGGATATATGTATATAGCACCGTCTTCGCACTCCGCCCGTGCAATACGGGTCCTTCCTCCGGATATATGAACGTATATAATGCAACAACACCGTCTTTCCCCTCCTACCTGCTCCCGCTCGGCCCCTTCCTCCAATGAGGAAGAAAGCGAAAGACATGCTTATATTTACATGCAGATAACAACCAGTGTAGTAACAATACGAATATCAATAAAACACTATAGTTTGCTTTGCAGCTCATCAGTTCTATTACTGAAGATCTTCATGTGGTCCACTGTATGTGTATACATACACTCAGATAATAATCACTTCATCATATTACAACAATTGACCATTTATTATAGTTCGATTCTCAGCTTATCACTTCTATTACTGGGGAATGTATGTAATTCACTATATATGTGTATGCAAACATAAGTTATATTTCACCTTCTTGTCTTAGTAATTCTATTATCAATAAGATGTACATGGTTTACTGGTTATACAATTACACATGAGTTGTAAGGCAACAGTAAAGTGACCTACGTATCTCATTCATGTAAATTGAGTTCTCATTCATATTATCAACAACTGTGTATCCAGATAGAGGTGTATGTATATGAGCATGTATAACTGTATACCTCTTGTTACACTTAATCACATTCATACTTCAGTATCATTCATATGTAACAATCAATTTACACACATAATATTATCAATGTCAATCGTTCAGTATTCCTTCTAACCATTGATTACACTTTTAATACATAAATTCCTAATTCGTACGAGTAAGTCTTACATTTAGTTATACTCCACCCTTCATACATCTTATTGTTTAACTGATAGAGTTGATAAGCCCACTAATCAGGTTTTTGACTTACTCTAATTGTTCACTATAGATGATTGCTCAATAGTTATACTCTAACAACACTCATATTTCTTTTATCAAAATTTTTACACGCATTCACAAGGTATAATACTTAATGATTTAAGTTCAGTATGCAAGTGTAAATGATCATCAAATTTCATATCGATTTTTGAGTTTATCAAGAGTTTATTGGTTCTTTCGTTCTCCTTTCAGGTGATTAAGTGTTATCGTCACCAACCCAAATATTGCGTTCGAGTAATTATGTATTGGTTGTTATTTGTAGCAATCATCCATATACAATCCCATTAGTCATTCTAGTTTCATATGACTTTGTTACATTAAGAGCTTCAGGCTTATTCGCTTGACCATAGCCACATCCAGTTAGTACATTGGGAAGTTTAACTTTTTACTTGTACACTAGTATGGTTTTCACTGATTGTGCTACCATATCTACTTCTTATTCTTGCACTAACTAACTGACCCCTTTTTACATGCAAAATTGAGAAGGGCTTAGATGTCCATAGTTAGAGTATGGGGGTCCTTAATTATGTTATCTTATACAAGGTTAAACTCATACGCATCTTACTATCAGATGTAGTCTTGCCTTATCTTCCTTAATTCCTAATGGTTGTATTCATAGTCATAATTGAATACTTGGCTTCTAAACATAAAATTTGTATCTTACGGCCTTCAATCGTTCATCAAGCTAACTTGATTATTCATATAAAGAAACCATCATAAAATCTTTCCCTCCTACTTGTGAAAAATCATATCCTTACTTTGTGACACGAATAATTCAATCTAATGCAGTATGCGAAAGCAAGGTGGATAATATTAGAAAGACTTCATCAACTTGTAGTGCAATTATTTGTGATTTTAAGTATACAATCTCAATTTAGGAGGAAAAATAGTGATGCATAGAAGTCACATGAGTATTTAGCTTCCTAGCACATATGATGCATACAACACTACTGTAATATAGTCCAGACGCCTAGAAGTAGTTCAAGTGCAAGTGATCAAGAGAATTGGAGGATGATGTTAATTTACAAAATGATATGGCATATCCAAATAATTACCTTATCAAATAGGTGTCAAAGCAAGTAAAAAGAAATTAGACTACACTTGAGGTATGTATTAACCCACTCTTAATATATTCGTGATTGCTCTTATTACTTAATAGAATTCTCTGAAAATTTGGTAGCTTGGAAAAAGTTAGAAAAGGTTGTTAAATAAACAATAAACAGTCAAAACGAGCAATGAGAGAGTTCCGACCTACTATCTCTTCCCTTCAGGGCCAAGATATCCTTTAAGGCTTCCATGACTTATATTTTACAAATTGCAACTTTCGGATATAACTTAATTAAATCTTTCATTATAAGATCATGAGATTTTCTTTTTTAGAGCATCAATCAAGGCGTTATAGGTGTAGATGTTCAGGGTACCATCTCATCTTCTTTGTATACAAAATTTAATGAAGGGAGAGCTTAGGTTTAATTTAGAGACCTACATGTTCTCAAAATTTCTCTTTAGATATCCCGGGACAAACTTTAACTTTGTACATAAATGAACTTGAAGTCAAGTCCTACACTTGAAGGTTTTGTGGGGCCTTTTTCTATAACAACAAGAATCAATCTTTTTCAACTACCTCGATGAATTTCGAGATTTTCATGAAAACACCGACCCCATTGTCTTTTCTATTATCATAATAACAATAGTGATTTTACTTTCTTTAACCAATTTTTGTAGATTGAGCTCATACCCTACGTTATGTAGTTCATATGATTTGTAGTCAATTGTACACAAGGGACCATAATAGCAAGTGGTTTATACCATACTAGAGTTTTACATGAAGACATCTCTAAGTAAACCATCAACATACCCATCTATCGATTTCTATTATTTAATCCAAGAACCAAGATAGGATTTTTATCATCCATTCAATATAAGCCTACAAAAGAAAATTTAACCCATGAAACATCAAGGTGAGAAAGAACTTGAGTTCAATAGATGAAAACCCATTCATCTATTCAAGAAACCAATACCAATAAATTCAGATCTAAGCATGCTTGAGGTATAAATCATGAAATCTTAACTCAAGATGAGTATGTGTTGAAATTGAAATTTTAGAAAGCGACTTTAGGTTAAAAGGGAAGAGATCTCCCTCACCTATAGATCCATAAGAAGACCCGTTGCCCGCCACCGCCTTGTGTACCGCCAATGCTGCCGCGGCTTTGGCCGCGCCTGGCCGCATGCAGCGCGCCCACGGCCGCCCGGCCATGGTCCGCCCTGCGAGAGAGAGAGAGAAAAGAGAAGGGAGAAGGGAGAAGAGAGGAAGAGGAGAGGGAATTTGAGAGAAATGGATCTAGGGTTTGATATTAGGGATGATGAAGATGAGAAGAGAGATGGGGAAATATTCATCTCTTGATTAGCACAAACCCCCCATCACAATACATAATACCAAATCAATTTATCTCTCCTTTTTCTTCTCATGCCACATGTAATCACATAGTCCAAGGTAAATCCCAACCCTTCATCATCCCCTCTCATGCACACCAACTCCCTCCATTAACTCTCTTTCCATATTAAATTCTTGTATTTACAATTATGATGATATTTTGTATATAACTTATATATATACGCATATCCATTTACATATACAAGTCCATACACTTATACACACTTATTCATATTTGCCCAATTTCCAATCTATTAAAATTATTTCCCACATAAATGTGAAAATATTCATTATACAAAATACTTGATTTCATCCTCACCCCTACTAAAATTGTATACTCCCTTAAACCAAGAGATAAATTTTAAATAAATCATGTTAATCAAAAATTAGGATATTAATGATCGGGGTGTTACAGTTATACCCCCTTACAAAAGTTTCGTCCTCGAAACTTGACACCTGAGTAAGTATAAAAATCTTCGTATTCCTCCTGCATATCACAAAATATTTCCTTGATGCAATCTTTCTCAATCATTCTCCTCAAGATTCATTATTTCTTAACGAATTCTATATTATGTCCTTAAGTTCCAAATTAATCTTGACTAACTTGATATTTTTATCATTCCCGTACTCTAGTGTCTCATACCACTGGTAGCTCATACTGAGGGCCCACACCCTAGCAGAGCACATCTGAATTATGGCATGTGGGTATCATAATCTAAACATAAGGCAGTGATCAAATATCTCATGGTACGGGATTAATCATACACCTAACACCTATCCCCCTTAAACCAACCATGTCAACAACATTTTCACATTCATGCATAATACAACCACGCATATCAATCATACCAATCCAATTCTCTTTCTATCATAATTATTCTAAATCTATCCTTATTCTATATCCTACGCTCTGATACCAACTGTAACAGTCCCAGACTTTTAATGATCTCAATTTGCATAAACAACTCTATTGATTAACAGATTATCATCCTCATCTCTAATATTCCTGAAAATTTTAGGAGGTGCTTTTAGCAGCACCTCCTTTGTAAATACTGAATGTCCAAATATACATTCCATATCACAATAATTTCGGCCAACACCAGCCTACTTATCTTCAATCCAAGCATATAAACTAACTCAACAATCGCCCACGCAATCATAAATATAATTCGGCTCATACGGCCTCTTATATGAAAACTCAATAATTGAATACTCGAGAGCACCCCTCTCGGCATCCACATAATAATGCCAAACATCTTTAACTCCAACTCATCATAATTATAACCAAACTCATATCTCTATACAATACATGGATTCAGACTTCCATCTATTCAACACTAACACTAGCTATAAGTATACGTCAAATAGGATAATGAACATATACAATAAGAAATAAATTACAATCACACAAAGTACAACTCTAAAACTTCTCTATGTAACAGGATTTCCAACAAGGCGTTTGAAAACTTACATTGAGTCTTCGCCTCACCATGACCAGAAAATATAATAATCTGTGGGGGGGTGAGCTCAATAGCTCAGTGAGTAGAGTAGGAATAAATCAGGAAATGATAATATATCAATGAGACGTATGAATATTCAAGTAATAAGAGAAATCTGAAACAGTAAGAAGACAAAGAATCAGAGGCATCCCATGGTTTAATAATCAAGACCCCGGTCTCTAAAATTTCTGGGGACGATCAGACTCTTTTGATCGTACTTCCCAATTCCTTTCTTGAATTTTCATCTTTCCGTGTGATAAGATTTATAGTTACATAAAAACAAATTTTTGCTTAGTTATTTAAACTCGTCTTATGTGTATATAGTGTGTGTTACTCACGTGTCTTGTATTCCATACTATAATCACCAACCACTATAGTTATGCCATAAACCTAATTTATGTATTCAAATAACACATACATCACAAGTCATACTTGTATAACATATAATCATATCACACTTTTCATAATACAATATCGCATCACACTTCAAGTAATGTATGGATTAACCTGTACACTTTCACACAATTTACAGTATTTCATTTCAATCAGCTAAATCTGTATTCTGTTGTTTTCATTATCATATACGATCCAATATACCCCTAGTGTCACACACACACACATATGTATCACACATAGCCATTCATTCTCAATCATTTGTAAAGATGCAAATATATGTATATCATAGCACCATCTTCGCACTCTGCCCTGCAATACGGGTCCCTTCCTCCCAATATGATATATAACACCGTCTTCGCACTCCGCCCGTGCAATACGGGTCCCTTCTTCCGGATATACGTATATAACACCGTCTTCGCACTCCGCCCGTGCAATACGGGTCCCTTCCTCCAGATATATGTATATAGCACCGTCTTCGCACTCCGCCCGTGCAATACGGGTCCCTTCCTCCGGATATATGAACGTATAAAATGCAATAACACGGTCTTCTCCCTCCTACCGGCTCCCGCTCGGCCCCTTCCTCCAATGAGCAAGAAAGCGAAAGACATGCTTATATTTACATGCAGATAACAACCAGTGTAGTAACAATACGAATATCAATTAAACACTATGGTTTGCTTTGCAGCTCATCAGTTCTATTACTGAAGATCTTCATGTGGTCCACTGTATGTGTATACATACACTCAGATAACAATCACTTCATCATATTACAACAATCTGACCATTTATTATAGTTTGATTCTTAGCTTATCACTTCTATCACTGGGGAATGTATGTAATTCACTGTATATGTGTATGCAAACATAAGTTACATTTCACCTTCCTGTCTTAATAATTCTATTATCAATAAGATGTACATGGTTTACTGGTTATACAATCACACATGAGTTGTAAGGCAATAGTAAAGAGACCTACGTATCTCATTCATGTAAATTGAGTTCTCATTCATATTATCAATACCTGCGTATCCAGATAGAGGTGTATGTGTATGAGCATGTATAACTGTATACCTCTTGTTACACTTTAATCACATTCATACTTCAGTATCATTCATATGTAACAATCAATTTACACACATAATATTATCAATGTCAATTGTTCAGTATTTCGTCTAACCATTGATTATACTTTTAATACATAAATTCCTAATTCGTACGAGTAAGTCTTACATTTAGTTATTCTCCACCCTTCATACATCTTATTGTTTAACTGATAGAGTTGATTAGCCCACCAATCAGGTTTTTGACTTACTCTAATTGTTCACTATAGGTGATTGCTCAATAGTTATAATCTAACAACACTCATATTTCTTTTATCAAGATTTTTACGTGCATTCACAAGGTATAATGAAAGATCACCTAGAGGGGGGGTGAATCGGTGATTATGCTAATCTAGTCAACTCAATGCGGAATTAAAAACTAATTTGCAATTTCAACAAGGGATGCACACAACCAAGCCAAGCATATAAGTATGTATGAGCAATATGAATAGATGCAAGGCACAAAGTAAAGAGAGAGAGAGTAAGAGTCAATGAACAAGCGCAAACACCAAGATATGTTTCGAGGTTCGAGCACCCAGCTCTACATCCCCGCCTTCACCCAGAAGGATTTTAAGTCCACTAGCTTGTCCACAAAGGACTCCCACAAAGGGAACCTCCACCGAGGATTTGGGGCAATCACAATACAAGGAGTACCCAACTCCTCTCCTTACAAACACAACCTCCTCCTTGAGGCACAACTCCAAGCCAACAAACAATCACCTCACAACCGAGGGATTAGCACAAAGCCAAGCAAGGATCACCTCACAACTTGAGGGATACAAACCACTTGCACAAACAACCTCCTCAACCCAAGAGGGAAAAGCACAAAGCAAAGTATAGAGGGTTTACAACTTGGTTGTTCAACAACAACCACAAACAATCTCTTTCCCACACACAAAGATCCTATAGAAAAGATAGTAGATTTTTGCTCAATTGTGGAGAAAACCAAGGGATTTGAAACCAGCAACTCAAAGAAAATCTTTGGGAAATAATAGAAAATGAGGATAGTGAAGTTCAAACAAAAGCTTTTCCCAAAATCCCTTTTCTTTGATTTTTCAAACCCTAATAAAAATACCAAAAAGATTGTTCAATTTGAATCCAAAAACCTCTTTTAATTGCTGTGAAAACACCAGAGAGTAGGGAAAAATTCGCACAAAAAATCTTAGAGAAAAACTCTTGCAAATGGGGTATTTATAGGCAAATCTGGAAACTAGCCGTTGGCAGCAGATTTTGCCAAATAACCCTGCCGGTCGACCGGTCCGGTCGACCGCCCAACGGTCAATTTTTGCCCGTTGGCAGCTACCGGTCGACCGGCCCGGTCGACCGAAACAAACAGAGAGCTCTGCTCTCAGTCCGGTCGACCGTCCCGGTCGACCGTCCCAAAGCTGCCAAACGTGCACAGATTTGTGCACGTCGGTCGACCGGCCCGGTCGACCGACCTCAGCCCTAGTCGACTAGTCAGGTTACTAGTCGACTTGGTTGAAGCCTGGAACAGAAAATTGGGTTAGAAACATATTTAAAAATTCTTTTATCATTTCTAAAAATCACCAAAAATAGTTTTATCATTTTGCATTGATATATAAACATGTGGTAAAAAGTTTAGCTCAAATATCAATCAATATGAACTATTTTTGTGTCTAATCATTTTTACCAAAAACCAAAAACTGTATTTCTAGAACTTGGATTTTGAATAGAAAATACGTTTTGTCCAAAACTCTTCCAAATACAAAAACATGATATTTAAACACTCTGAAGCATGATGCATATGGATAGAAATCCAATATACA
Organism: Agave tequilana; assembly: GCA_038442645.1. Taxonomy (NCBI): domain Eukaryota; kingdom Viridiplantae; phylum Streptophyta; class Magnoliopsida; order Asparagales; family Asparagaceae; genus Agave; species Agave tequilana. The sequence continues at coordinate 21,041 of JAVJIF010028466.1, read as the reverse complement.
TGAAACATATACATATCATAGTTTTTGTCCTTAATTCCAAAATATGTTTTGACAAAAATACCAAAACATAAACACATGAATAAGGGAGTCAAAACTAAGTTTGTCTAGGAAATTAAAACATGCATGCATATAGAACAAATCATATATACATTAAACCATGTAAACTTATTTTGATCTATCCATTCATGAAAACCAAGATCGGTTAAACCTAAAACCGAAAAACCAAAAACCAATATTCAAAACATGAAACGTGTGTGTTGTGAACTTGAGCAATATCATACTATTCTAATCTTTACAATTTTGGATCTAAACACAAAACTAAAATATGGTACCGAAGTCTTCTTGTAGAGCGCAATCTCCAAGCCGACTCGATCCAAAACTCCTTGATCCACCGAGCAATTGCTATATATATGTGATCTTTGACGCTCGGGCTCTTGAATCAACATGTGAAAGATGTGTGGAGGCTTTCACCAACTAATAACTTGATTAATGATCAGAAACTACAATCACAAGATTATTAGTACACATAACTACATGAGTTAATCATCATCAAAACTAGAGTGGAAGGCCTTTGGGCCAACAATCTCCCCCTTTTTGATGATGACAAACTCATGGAGTTATATATGCATGGATTAAAGTTAAGCTTCAAAGAAGCTCCCCCTTAACTCATGCATAAACAAATAAACAATAAATAGTATGCAATAAAGGCTCTTAAACATGAATGCATATAAATGCATAAACAATAAAGGGTTCTAGAAACCAATGAAATGTTTAAAACAAAACAATGCTCTAGATACCAATACCAAAACAAAACACCAATTCCAATGAAATGTTTAAAACAAAACACCAATTAAAACAAACATGCTCTAGATACTAATTACACTCTAGATACCAATTATAAAACATCCAATTACAAAACATGCTTTAGATACCAATTAAAATTAAACTAAATTAAACTTAGTATATGTAAAACAAAAACATGCATATATAAACCCAAATTCTTCTCCCCCTTTTTGTCAATCATCAATAAAGGGGTAAAAATCAAAACAAAACAAAATCTTCTTCTCTTTTTAATACAAGGAATCAATCTTCAATAAGGGTAAAAAAAAAACCAAATCAATTGAAAAATCAACAAATATTTCTCCCCTTTTTGTCTAAAACAAAAACAAAATCAATTAGAGGTGACAATCAATTAAGGTACCAATTGAAAATATGTCAAAGATAGCATCTTGATACCAATTGAAGGGAAACAAACAAAAATATTGATACCAATTTCAAGCAAAAAACACATGAAACATCTTGATGCCAATTGAAAAATAAACATAATAAATCTTGAATGTCTAAACACAAAATTTTTGATACCAATTGTAAATAATTTACATTATGAACATATAATACCAATTTGAAATTCTCAATCATAAAGTAAGGGAGTGGGAATCAAATACCAATTGAGAAATCACCAATTGAAAGTCAAAATCAAATTTTCTCCCCCTTTATGAAATACCAACTAAAATGATGCATGGGCTTGATACCAATTTATAAGTAATCAATTGAAACAAAATTGAAACTCAAGCACTAGCATAAACAAGATTTTGTGCTAAAGATATAGGGATATAATAAGCACAAATAAAACATATATATGTATGAAAAATAGATACCAATAGAAATTGATATTCTTGGAATGAAGCATACATACATACATACACATATGAGTATACAAGAAATGTCAAGATTGATACCAATTGAAAGAATTCAATGATACCAATTAAAATAATAATAAGATCAAATGTATATCTCATATAACTACCTCCCAATCATGGTTCAAGTTTTAAATGATTTTCATTATAAAGCATGCATGAACATGATCTCCCATCCATCCTCCCATTGAAGGTAGGGGTTTTCAAAATAGGTTTGAAAATAAGCTTTGTTTGAAAATCTCTACCATAGTGAAGAATACGAACTAGTTATAGGAAAAACTTTTAAAACTAGTACGAAATCTTCAAGCAAGGAATAAAACAAAGTTGTTTTTCATGAAACACATGTAAATCACATGATCACTAAACACTCAAAGTCCATAAAGCTCATTCAAATTCTCATGAAAACAAATCATGAGTAAACTAATAAAGTGAGTGTACAAGTATAATGTGACACATATAAACATGAAAATGGACAATCAAGCTCATATGAAATTCCTTGAAAACACGAAATTCATCTAAGATGTGAAATCACCAATTGAAATTATCTTAAAGACATGAAATTCATAATAAATGTGAAATCACTTGGCAAACATGAAATTCATCCAAACGATTTAAACTTCAAGGCATATGTATGTCATGTACAAACTAAAATATACATACATATCCTAAACACAATGAGACCACAAAAGTATATGCATGAAGGCACGTGGTTCAAGGATGTACATGTATAATCAATAGTTTGGATAAGATAGACATATACATGAAGTTAAACAAATAAACACGAAATCAAGAAAGACTAAATTTTCACCAAAACTAATTTCATTTCAAGGTATATGTATGAATTGTCAACACAATAAGTATACATACATATCCCTAAACACATTTGAGTCTATATATATAGATTTGCATGAAAGGCAAATGACTCAAAGGGTATACATGTATAACTTAAGGTTTGGCAAAATAAACATATACATGAAATGAAAACTCATACACATAAAACAAATTCAAAAATAGGAATACAAGTTTAAAATGCATGAATCATCAAAACTAAGTTATACTAACACATTTAATGGGTACAAATAAGCATCCAAGCACAAACATATATAAAGATTTATTTGTGTCTCACTACATGTGCAAGTATAAATTCTAATCTTAATGAAAACTAACATCTAAACAAGTAATCAAATCATTAAGTATAAAACGGGAATCATAACTCAACATGATAAACATAATAATCAAAATATGAATTATTAAAACAAAAAGTCATAGTCAACCATATGATTTGCATGACAAAGACATGTGCATTAAACCTATGATAAACATGATAGCTAAAACATAAAGAGAATACAAAATATGGGTCCATACTAATCATGAGTGTCTCAACAACTAATCATGTAAAGCATAAGACTAATAAACATGACAAACATCATACTAATCATAAAACAATGAAACATGGTTCAACAAGAACAAAAATCATAAACATCATAAACATCTAAATGGTCATAATGCATATGCATGTGCATTAGATCTAGAGCATACATGTTAGTTTAAACAAGATGAGAACACTAAATATAGATCCATATAAGACATGGGTGCTCAAGTAACTAAACATGTATAACACTATTCTAAAGAGCATGGCATAAGCATGATGAACAATAAATCATGGCATGCTATAAATAGATGAACATGAAAAGCATGCAAATAAAAACGGGAGTTAGAGAATGATACCAAAACTGATGAAGGTGCATCTCTAGTTCTCCAAACCAAGATGGTCCTCCCACCAAATCCCCTTGAGAGTGAAGCATCCAAATGGTTCTCTTTTAGGCTTAGAACGCATTCACCTCAAGGCAGCAATACTCTCACGTGATGCGAGAGCTCCCACCTACATCAAAAAGCATAGAGGTGGTCTTTGATACCCATTTTCTTTGGGTCCATAGGGGTTAGTTTCTGTAACCCCCTGATCCCTGGTGTACGTATCACAGTATCCGTATGCGATACGACGTAAAAAAAATTGATTTGACCTCCGTAGTAGTCCGATTGAGTTGATTTCAGTTTTAAAAATTATTTTCTAATATTCTAAATTTTTCAGAATTTTTTGAATTTTTCTGGATTATTTTGGAAAATCTCCGTAGTCGGTTGTCGACCGATGCCGATAACCGACTTTACGATTTTTATTTCAATAACGGAGTTGGATTTTGAGAATTCGCTTTCACTGGATGTCTTAGAATCACATGAGCTACATTTGGGTATTTTTGGGAATTTTTTAAATTTATCGAAAATCCGGCAAAACCGGTGTCGCCCCGGTATCGGCGACAGCTTCCGGATTTTTAATTTGCAAACCGGATTGAGTTTCTGCAAACTGTCTTCATTTTAAGTCTCAGGATAATATTTCCTATTTTCTGTAATTTTGGGCACCGTTCGGAGCTTGTCGAATATCGGGCCATATTATATATTAAAATATTAATCTTTAATCTTTTTCTTTTCCTTTCTTTTCCTTTCTCTTCTTCTCTTCTCTGGCGGTTTCCAGCGCCTTCCTCCCACCGCCTTTCCCTTCTCCCTCTCTCTATTTCTCTCACCCTCTCTCTAATTAGAGAGACTAATCCCTCTCTCTCTCTATCTCACATTTTCTCTCTCCACTTCCCTCCCAAGACTCTCTCTCTCTCTCTCACACCCATATGTTTTCTCTCCATGGCCGATCTCCACCCACCGCCGGTTCCACCTCCGGCGAACCCGGCCAAGCGCCGGAGGCGCCGCCGTCTGGGCCCCGCCGCGCCCCAGCCGCCGCCGGGGCGCGCGCCCCGGCCGGCGCCACCACGGCCACCTCTCCCCTCTTCTTCTTCTTTTTTTCTTCTTCTTCTCCTTTTTCTTTTCTTTTTCTTCCTATATTTTTGCAGCAGTCTCTCTCTCTCTCTCTTTTCTCTCTCTCTCTCTCTCTCTCTCTTTTCACCCTCACTCTGTCCGACCCACCGCCGCCGGCGGCCGGGACCGCCGCCGGCGGGGGCGCGCCGGCCAGCTGCGCTGGCCGGCCGGCCACCCAAGATCACAGCAGCAGCAATAGCTGCTGCTGTTGCTCCTCTTTATCTCCTTAATGGGTTTGGGTTGGAACCCAAACCCATTAACCCATTTTTTTGAGTTAAGGGTTAAACCCAAAACCCACTTGGGTAAACCCGATAACCCGTACCCATTTGACTTAAGTTAACGGGTATGGGTTGTGGATCTGAACCCGACCCGTTAAGTACCAAAACCGCATCTGAAACCCGTTAAAGGTAATTTTTCATAAAACCCCCGGCTACTTTTTAGTATTTGCATTTATTATTTTTATTTACATATTTAACCCTATTTGTTATGATTTAGTGTTCGGGCGATAACTGGAGCATCCAGACTCCGATTCGGGCGATTCTGGATCCGTTGCAATCGTGGGAAAGAGAGCTACCTTCCCGTGGATAGTTTGTGAGTGTTTCATGTTTATTAAAGTCGTGGATTAAATAATTAAACAATAACTTAACTCGAGAAATGGTATGTATTGTAACATAGACATTAAGCTAGATGATTAATTAAAGAATCACTAGACACCGTCACTGCATGGATAACTAGTATGATTCCACACTAATGCTTCATGGACACAAGGACACGCGTCCTTCATTATACATGACCTTGTCACTACTCCACTGTCCCCCTGACCGACCCACTGGTACACTAAATACAGTAGTGCATGTAGATAACAGTGACACTGGATAGCGGTCATGTAGTTCCATGTACACATCTCACCATTACATAGATACTGAGATTCACGACACTAGGACTGCATGTTGTGACCTACTGATATATTGATACACTAGTACACTGGATACCGTCATTTGATATTAATATCCCCGTTACATGGATGCACTGATCACTGTTATTACCTGTACGCACACAGAGACATTACACAGATTATTGCGACACATATATGGTCCACGAACACACGGACACATCAGTTCACTGGATACAGGCAGTTCCTATGTTTTCACCATCGATACATAGATGCTCGCATATCACTGTTACACATGCCTGCATGGTTTCTCCATTCTTATCATATGGATTCTTGCACCTATTGCATGTATGATTATTCCAGGTTATCCCTGTTCATATTACATGTATTAATGTGCCATGTTACCATATTCATGTTATATGTTTTTCCTGTTACTGATACGGATTTCCCGTTACTGGACATGAGAACTGTTGATATGCGATATGTGGAATCCCACATCTATTGTTCTCGTTATATTGTTCCCGTTATATGTTCCCGGTTCTCGTTATATTGTTCTATGCTATCAACAGAGCTCTGGTCCAGTTACCATGTTACCCGTATCATGTACTGTACTTGTTCGTGTTACATTGTATACTTGACATATCAGATCAGATCATAAAGGTAACTTGGGTATGGGGGAGACTTGACGGTTGATTAGATCATATCGGGTGGATGTCTGGATCCATTGTTCGTCCCACTGCAGGGGACGGGGTAGTGCTGGCTACCATCTGTTACTCATGTTACATGTTACAGCTCTAGCGGGCTGGCCCTGGTCTCAGCAGCCAGGGATCTGATAAGGCCGTTATCCCGGGTATGTACGGGATACACCCACCCGATAAGAACTCCTCGACCATGAGTTTCCAATTAACATAATAAAACAGTATACACAGTAGTGACGTCGGGAACACTTGTTATTTGGTCACTCTCTCGTTTGGATAATGGTACCGTAGGCCATGTCGGATGGGTTCGACTGGAGTGCGGGCTCCAGTATGAACTGCCAGTGGTATGGGACACTGAAAGAGATTGATTAAAATATCAGGTGGTACTGATTGCTACTATTGTATAAATCACATGACTTTGACATGACTTGCCTGATGCCTGTATGCTAGTGTGTTACTGTTCATGATACTATCCTGTTACCTGGATACTTGTTACTTTTCCTGGTACATGTTACATTGTCTGTAGTGGCACACTACGCATGTTCTGCATTGCATATATTATGCTTTCTGTATAGCAGACATCATTACTGTATATACACCACACCGTATAGTGATTACACTGCATAGGCCCATCTGCCTGTACACGTCTATCACGTCGCCACTAGCATGTTCACTTCTATCACGTCACCACTAGATCACATTTTATATTAGATAAACTGGACACGCCTATAGACATGACCCGATGATAACCGGCTAGGTAGTGATGGTAGACGACATGTTTATCTCTTTGCACTGCTTTCCTGTTTATCTATTTCTACTGTTTTATATATCCTTATTATATGGTATCACTAGTCCAACCTCATGTACTATATATTATTATCGTGCTTGTATTACTATTGTATATATTACTGCCTCCTTCATTTTACCACTCACTAGGTCGCTTTCTGACGACCCTGGGTTTGCGTGCCCAGATTTGGAAATCCGCGTACCGTAGTACTCGAGAGTGTCTTGACGTCACATAGGAGAGTCCTCATCGGGACTATTCATAGGTACCTTGGGCATTCATTTCTGTTATCTTATTTGTTCCATTTTTCATATCTGTTATGATCGCTGACCTCTTTCTGCAGGTATTCTTGTACTGCTTTTATGCTGGACCTCATGTCTCTATGGAGGGTATGTACTGTATTGAGGCTTAGCGTACGTACGTGGGGTTTTTCGCCTTGCGTATGTACGTCGCCATAACGTCCCCGTACCTGCGGAGATCGGGGCGTTACAGTTTCTTTTCTCACCCAAACAAGATTAGTTGCTAAATTTTCATGATAGATACGATCATAACAAAATCTAGCAAGATGGCCTTTTCGGCCACAATGTGTACATGTGTACACATGAGCATACGTGCGATGGTGGTGACCGTGGAAAGCATGTGTATGCCGTGAAGGGTGAGCATGCAAGGATGGACCTTGTTTCTTGTGAACCAAGGTTTCCAAACGTGTATGATTCAATGTGCATTGGCTCAAAGTGGAGCCCAAACATTCAACACTTTTCTTCAAAATATTTATATCATTTTCAATAGTGGAAGATAAAGTGGAGCATGCAATAGGTGTGCAAGAAGAGAAGCTATACTAGTATGGCACACATGAGAATCAATATCAATTTTTAAAGATTCATTTTTCTTTAAAACCAAATCCAATTCTTTTGTAATAGAATCAATTTTATTTTTCAAAACAAGGTTATCTTTTAAAACAAAATCCAATTTAGAAGATAAAACCTCATTGTGCTTCACAACATCATCACAATCATTTTTGTTTTCAAAATCTCAATCTCATCAAGGGTAAGGTCTAGTTGAGATCTTAGTGAGTCACGTTCACTAGTGATCTCTTCCTTTTCTTTAAAAACCAATTCAAAATTAGAACACAAATCCTTTAATTCATTTTTCAAAACAAGTTGTCCTCTTTCAAAAGATTGTGTTTTTCCAATAAATTCTCAAGCTTTTGAGCAAGTTCCAAATTAAAGTTTGAACTTCAAAACAACCATGGCAATAGGAACTAGAGCTATCATCTAATTGAGTGTCCGATTGTACCTCAAGGGAGTTTTTCCCTTGGACCATGAAGCAATGCTCCTTGGACTTTTCTCTCTTAGATCTCCTCATCTTGTTGATAATCCTTGGAAGCTCGGGAGACGTCAATAAGCTCCAAACTGCAAAAGCCGAGTCATAATGATTAAACACGGGTAAAAGATGTTCACCTAGAGATGCTCTAAGTGTTCTAAGTGCTAATGCATTTGCCTTCTTAAGCTTGCTACTATTGGGGAATGATTTCATAGTGGAGGCTTGATAAACTAGATGTCCTAGTCTTTTCAAATGGCTACTCATATTGGCCTTCCAAACATCAAGTCTAATATGGTCAAACATAGGAGGGCTATCCATGAGTGCAAACTAAATGAGTGTAAATGAACAATGCAAATGAAGATTAGCAAACCAAGATCTCACTCCTAGGTGGTTAACCTAAATATCAGGAGCGCTAGCTCTGATACCAATTGAAAGATCACCTAGAGGGGGGTGAATAGGTGATTATGCTAATCTAGTCAACTCAATGCGGAATTAAAAACTAATTTGCAATTTCAACAAGGGATGCACACAACCAAGCCAAGCTATAAGTATGTATGAGCAATATGAATAGATGCAAGGCACAAAGTAAAGAGAGAGAGTAAGAGTCAATGAACAAGCGCAAACACCAAGATATGTTTCGAGGTTCGAGCACCCAGCTCTACATCCCCGCCTTCACCCAGAAGGATTTTAAGTCCACTAGCTTGTCCACAAAGGACTCCCACAAAGGGAACCTCCACGAGGATTTGGGGCAATCACAATACAAGGAGTACCCAACTCCTCTCCTTACAAACACAACTCCTCCTTGAGGCACAACTCCAAGCCAACAAACAATCACCTCACAACCCGAGGGATTAGCACAAAGCCAAGTAAGGATCACCTCACAACTTGAGGGATACAAACCACTTGCACAAACAACCTCCTCAACCCAAGAGGGAAAAGCACAAAGCAAAGTATAGAGGGTTTACAACTTGGTGGTTCAACAACAACCACAAACAATCTCTTTTCCCACACACAAAGATCCTATAGAAAAGATAGTAGATTTTTGCTCAAGTGTGGAGAAAACCAAGGGATTTGAAACCAGCAACTCAAAGAAAATCTTTGGGAAATAATAGAAAATGAGGATAGTGAAGTTCAAACAAAAGCTTTTCCCAAAATTCCTTTTCTTTGATTTTTCAAACCCTAATAAAAACACCAAAAAGATTGTTCAATTTGAATCCAAAAACCTCTTTTAATTGCTGTGAAAACACCAGAGAGTAGGGAAAAATTCGCACAAAAAATCTTAGAGAAAAACTCTTGCAAATGGGGTATTTATAGGCAAATCTGGAAACTAGCCGTTGGCAGCAGATTTTGCCAAAATAACCCTGCCGGTCGACCGGTCCGGTCGACCGCCCAACGGTCAATTTTTGGCCGTTGGCAGCTACCGGTCGACCGGCCCGGTCGACCGAAACAAACAGAGAGCTCTGCTCTCAGTCCGGTCGACCGTCCGGTCGACCGTCCCAAAGCTGCCAAACGTGCACAGATTTGTGCACGTCGGTCGACCGGCCCGGTCGACCGACCTCAGCCCTAGTCGACTAGTCAGGTTACTAGTCGACTTGGTTGAAGCCTGGAACAGAAAATTGGGTTAGAAACATATTTAAAAATTCTTTTATCATTTCTAAAAATCACCAAAAATAGTTTTATCATTTTGCATTGATATATAAACATGTGGTAAAAAGTTTAGCTCAAATATCAATCAATATGAACTATTTTTGTGTCTAATCATTTTTACCAAAAACCAAAACTGTATTTTCTAGAACTTGGATTTTGAATAGAAAATACGTTTTGTCCAAAACTCTTCCAAATACAAAAACATGATATTTAAACACTTTGAAGCATGATGCATATGGATAGAAATCCAATATACATGAAACATATACATATCATAGTTTTTGTCCTTAATTCCAAAATATGTTTTGACAAAAATACCAAAACATATAACACATGAATAAGGGAGTCAAAATGAAGTTTGTCTAGGAAATTAAAGCATGCATGTATATAGAACAAATCATATATACATTAAACCATGTAAACTTGTTTTGATCTATCCATTCATGAAAACCAAGATCGGTTAAATCTAAAACCGAAAAACCAAAAACCAATATTCAAAACATGAAACGTGTGTGTTGTGAACTTGAGCATTATCATACTATTCTAATCTTTACAATTTTGGATCTAAACACAAAACTAAAATATGGTACCGAAGTCTTCTTGTAGAGCGCAATCTCCAAGCCGACTCGATCCAAAACTCCTTGATCCACCGAGCAATTGCTATATATATGTGATCTTTGACGCTCGGGCTCTTGAATCAACATGTGAAAGATGTGTGGAGACTTTCACCAACTAATAACTTGATTAATGATCTGAAACTACAATCACAAGATTATTAGTACACATAACTACATGAGTTAATCATCATCAAAACTAGAGTGGAAGGCCTTTGGGCCAACATATAATACTTAATGATTTAAATTCAGTATGCAAGTGTAAATGATCATCAAATTGCATATCAATTTTTGAGTTTATTAAGAGTTTATTGGTTCTTTCGTTCTCCTTTCAGGTGATTAAGTGTTATCGTCACCAACCCACATATTGGGTTCGAGTAATTATGTATTGGTTGTTATTTGTAGCAATCATCCATATACAATCCCATTAGTCGTTCTAGTTTCATATGACTTTGTTATATTAAGAGCTTCAGGCTTATTCACTTGACCATAACTACATCTTATTAGTACATTGGGAAGTTTAACTTTTTTACTTGTACACTAGTATGGTTTTCACTTATTGTGTCACCATATCTACATCTTATTCTTGCACTAACTAACTGACCCCTTTTTACATGCAAAATGAGAAGGGCTTAGATGTCCACAGTTAGAGTACGGGGGGTACTTAAGTTAGTATATACAAGATTAATTCATACGCATCTTGCTATCGGATGTAGTCTTGCCTTATCTTCCTTAATTCCTAATGGTTGTATTCATAGTCATAATTGAATACTTGACTTCTAAATCCAAAATTTGTATCTTACGGCCTTCAATTGTTCATCGGGCTAACTTGATTATTCATATAAAGAAACTATCATAAAATCTTTCCCTCCTACTTGTGAAAAATCATATTCTTACTTTGTGACATGGATAATTCAGTCTAATGTAGTATGGGAAAAGAAGGTGGACAATATTAGAATGACTTCATCAACTTGTAGTGCAATTATTTGTGACTTTAAGTGTACAATCTCGATTTATTAGGAGGAAAAATAGTGATGTATAGAAGTCACATGAGTATTTCGCTTCCTAGCACATATGATGCATACAACACTACTGTAATATAGTCCAGACGCCTAGAAGGAGTTCAAGTGCAGGTGATCAAGAGAATTGGAGGATGATATGAATTTACAGAATGATATGGCATACCCAAATAATTATCTTATCAAATAGGTGTCAAAGCAAGTAAAAAGAAATTAGACTACACTTGAGGTATTTATTAAACCCACTCTTAATGTATTCGTGATGGCTCTTGTTAATTAATAGAATTTTCTAGAAATTTGGTAGCTTCAGAAAAGTTAGAAAAGGTTGTTAAATAAACAATAAACAGTCAAAACGAGCAATGAGAGAGTTCCGACCTACTATCTTTCCCTTTAGGGCCAAGATATCCTTTAAAGCTTTCATGACTTATATTTTGCAAATTACAACTTTCGGATATAGCTTAATTAAATCTTTCATTATAAGATCATGAGTTTTCTTTCTTAGAGCATCAATCAAGGCGTTATAGGTGTAGATGTTCAGGGTACCATCTCATCTTCTTTGTCTACAAAATTTAATGAAGGGAGAGCTTAGGTTTAATTTAGAGACCTTCGTGCTCTCAAAATTTCTCTTTAGATATCCCGGGACAAACTTTAACTTTGTACATAAATGAACTTGAAGTCAAGTCCTACACTTGAAGGGTTTTGGGGCCTTTTTCTATAACAACAAGAATAAATCTTTTTCAACTACCCGATGAATTTCGAGATTTTCATGAAAATACTCACCCCATTGTCTCTTCTATTGTCATAATAACAATAGTGATTTTTACTTTCTTTAACCAATTTTTGTAGATTGAGCTCATACCCTACGTTATGTAGTTCATATTATTTGTAGTCAATTGTACACAAGGGACCATAATAACAAGTGGTTTATACCATACTAGAGTTTTACATAAAGACATCTCTAAGTAAACTACCAACATACCCATCTATCGATTTCTATTATGTAATCCAAGAACCAAGATGGGATTTTTATCATCCATTCAATATAAGCCCACAAAAGAAAATTTAACCAATGAAACATCAAGGTGGGAAAGAACTTGAGTTCAATAGATGAAAACACATTCATCTATTCAAGAAACCAACACCAATAAATTTAGATCTAAGCATGCTTGAGGTATAAATCATGAAATCTTAACTCAAGATGAGTATGTGTTGAAATTGAAATTTTAGAAAGTGACTTTAGGTCAAAAGGGAAGAGATCTCCCTCACCTATTGATCCATAAGAAGACCCGTTGCCCGCCACCGCCTTGAGTGCCGCCGATGCCGCCGCGGCTCTGGCCGCGGCCGCGGTGACGGCCGCACCTGGCCGCGCCTGGATGCGTGCGGCCGCGCCCACGGCCGCCCGGCCGTGGTCCGCCCTGCGAGAGAGAGAGAGAGAAGAGAAAGAGAGAGAGAGGAGAGAGGAGAGAAGAGAGAGAGAAGAGGAGAAGAGAGGAAGAGAGGAGAGGAAATTTGAGAGAGATGGATCTAGGGTTTGATATTAGGGATGACGAAGATGAGAAGAGAGATGGGAAAATATTCATCTCTTAATTAGCACAAACCCCCCATACAAATACATAATACCAAATCAATTTATCTCTCCTTTTTTTTCTCATGCCACATGTAATCACATAGTCCAAGGTAAATCTCAACCCTTTATCATCCCCTCTCATGCACACCAAGTCCCTCCACTAACTCTCTTTCTATATTAAATTCTTGCATTTATAATTATGATGATATTTTGTATATAACTTATATATATATATATATACACACATATTTCCATTTACATATACAAGTCCATACACTTATACACACTTATTCATATTTGCCCAATTTTCAATCCACTAAAATTCTTTCCCACATAAATGTGAAAATATTCATTATACAAAATACTTGATTTCATCCTCACCCCTACTAAAATTGCATACTCCCCTAAACCAAGAGCTAAAATTTAAATAAATCATGTTAATCAAATATTAGGATATTAATAATCGGGGTGCTACACTCTCTCTGTCTCTTTATGTATATGAGTGCGTATTGAAAATACACCTAGAGGAGGGTGAATAGGTGTATCGCTAATCTAATGACAAATGATGCGGAATTAAAAACTAATTGCAACACACTATGTGTAACCAAAGAGTATAGCCAAATTCCCTGTGAAAGGCTCTGGACTATTTCCTCTAAATTTCTCTAAATAAGAGTTGAGGTGCTATATGAAGCTCTCTTAGTTCAACACAAGTATGACACACAATCAATACCAAGCATATATATCAAATGAATAATATGATGCAATGCAAGATATAAAAGAGAGAGAGAGAGAGAGTTAGAGATAGTGGATCAATCGCAAACAACAAGATATGTGTCGAGGTTCGAGCTACTGCTCTACGTCCCCATCTTCACACAGAAGTATTTCCACTATAAGTCCACACAGGACCTTCTACATAGGGAACCTCCACTGAGGATTTGGCAAATACAAACTAGGAGTACATAACTCCTCTCTCCAACAAAATCGCCTCTACACAAGAAGCAAGTACAACAAGAATCACCTCACACAAGAGGGATAAGGCACTAAGCCAAATAACAATCACCTCACACAAGAGGGATAAGACACAAAGCCAAAACTCCACCACAATCATTTCTACACAAGAGGGATAACAATAAACCCAAAACACAACCTCCTCTACACTTAGAGGGATAGGCACAAAGCCACAAGTAAAGAAAGATTACAATCTTGGTGATCTCAAAGACCACAAACAACCTTGGTGATCTCAATAGACCACAAACCAATTTTCTCACAAAAACAAGATCCTATAATAGGATAGAGATGATAGCTCAAGTGTGAGATAACAAGGAGTTTGGAAATCAAAATCTCAAAGAAAATCTTTGTGAAAGCTACTAAGATGAAATAGATTTATAGATCAAAAACTAATTCCCAAAGACTCTTTTTCTTTGATTTTTTTCAACCCTTGAAAACAAAATAAAAGATAAATCTTTTAGCCCAAAAACTCTTTAAAATCTAGCTAAACTACTGAGAAAGATAGAAATTTTAGCTCTCCAAAATCATATGAAAACAGACCAAGAGATGGCTATTTTTAAGCCTCTCAAAATCTGCCTATTGGCAGCTGGAAAGGGTAGAAATGCCCTTCCGGTCGACCGCTCGGTCGACCGGCTAACGGTCATTTTTCTGACCGTTGAGCCTCCGGTCGACCGCCCGGTCGACCGGGCCAAGCTTGTCGGTCGACCGCCGGTCGCCGGCCGTACCCGAGACTTGGGTCTTTCAGTCGGCCGACTGCCCGGTTACCGGCCTTCAAGGCTGGCCTGTGCACGTTCCTCGTGCACATCGGTCGACCGATCCGGTCGACCGACTCCGGTCCGGTCGACTGCCAGCTGAGTCTGGCAGAAATTCGGGGACTTGAAACTTGGGTTATTTAATACCAATTAAATATCATAAAATTACAAAATTTCATAAAAATAAGTTCTTATAAGATCTTTAAATAACAGATATGTGTGACCAAAAATCAACACATATTACAAACTATTTGAACCATTTTTGTGATATTAAAATTAAGCTTAAATACAAAATTCGTATTTTCCAAAATTTGGATTTTGAAAAGAAAATCGTTTCTCCAAAACTTGTATAAATATAAAAACATTGAAAGTACACCTAGAGGGGGTGAATAGGTGTAAGGATAATCTAATGACAAATGATATGGAATTAAGAACAAAATGCAACACACTTAGTGTAATCAAAGAGTGTAGCCGAATTCCCAGTGAAGGGCTCTGAACTATCTCCTCTAAATTCCTCTAATAAGAGTTGAGGTACTATGTAAAGCTCTCTTAGTTTAACACAAGTATGGTACACAATCAAACCCAAGCATATATATGATATGAATAATAAGATGCAATGCTCAATGAGAAAGAGAGAGAGTTAAGATATAGTGGATCAATCGTAAATAACAATATATGTTTCGAGGTTCTAGCCACTACTCTACGTCCCCGCCTTCACACAGAAGGATTTTCACTATATCGTCTACACAGATTTCCCACATAGGGAACCTCCACTGAGGATTGGGTAATACAATTTAGGAGTACACAACTCCTCTCTCCAATAATACAACCCCTACACAAGAGGCAAAGCACAACAATTATCACCTCTATACTTAGAGGGATGGGCACTTAGCCAAACAACAATCAACCTCACACAAGAGGGATAAGGCTCAAAGTCACAACTCTACAATCACCTCTTCACTAAGAGGGATAACAACAAACCCAAAATGCACAACCTCCTCTACACTTAGAGAGAAAGGCACAAAGCCAACTCTCCAATAATCACCTCTACACTTAAAGGGATACCAACCAACCAAACTCAACCACCACAATCATCTCTCACTAGAGGGATATCAACACAACCTCCACAATCACCGCTCACTAGAGGGATACCAACAAATAGAAGGAAGGTTACAACACTTGGTGGTATCAACAACCACAAACCAATTTTCCTCACAACACAAGATCCTAATAGATGGGATAGATATGATAGCTCAAGTGTAAGAAAATAAAGAGTTTGAAAAATAATTCACAAAAAACTCTTGGAAAAACTTCTAGGATAGCTAAAGAAATGAAGATCAAAAACCAATTCCCAAAGATTATTTTCTTTGAATTTTTCAGCCCTTTTAAAACAAATAAGATGAAATCTTTAAGCCAAAACTCTTTTAAAAACTTACTGTTAAACACTTATAAAGATGGAAAATTTCTCTTCTAAAAACTTAGCTAAAAAAGCTCAAGAGGATGGGCATTATAACCCATCAAAATTCTGCCCGTTGGCAGTCTGGATAGGTCAGAAATGACCTTCCCGTCGACCGGCCAACGGTCATTTTTATGATCATTAAGCCGTCGGTCGACCGCCCGGTCGACCGGGACTAGATACAGAGAGCAGCAGCTCTCTGCTGGTCGACCGCCTGGTCGACCGGGGCCATTTCCAGAGAGCAGAGCTCTCTAGATGGTCGACCGGCCCACCAGTCCAAGCTGTTGTGCACGTTTGTGCACGTCGATCGACCAGACCGGTCGATCGACTTCTGCAGCGGTCGACCGGCAGAAGGCCAGTTCCAGCTTTTATAGGGATTAAAACTTGGCTTTTTACCTTCTAAAAAATCCCATAAAATACACAAAAATTCCACAAAAATAAGTTCTTTATATTCTATAAAATACAAATATGTGTGACTAAAATTCAACACATATTACAAACTATTTGAACCATTTCGTGATATTAAAATTTTAAACAAAAATCAGTATTTTCCAAACTTAGATTTTTGAAATGGAAAAAGTTTTCTCTAAAACTCATGTAACTACAAAAATATGATATTGAAATAAATTTGAAGCATGTTGTACATAGATAGAATTCAATATACATGTAACGATATATATCTATGTGTTTGACATGAATCCAAAATCGGTTAAACCGAAGAAACAAAACCAATAAACTTAAAACTTGTGTGTGTATGTGAACTTGAACATATCAACACTATCTAATCTTTATAATGATCTAAACATACTAAACACAAACCGAGGTCTTCTTGTAGAACTCCTTCTCCAAGTAGACTCGATCCACACGCAATCCAACGAGCTTGACTCCAACCGAGTACTAGATGCGATCTTGACGCTTGAGCTTTGAATCAACATGTGAAAGCCCCAAAACACATTTGTTGAAGCTAATCACCTACTAATATCTTGATCAAATATCTGAAACTAAATATCACAAGATTATTAGTAAACTATAACTGCATGAGTAATCATCATCAAAACTAGAGTGACGGGCCTCTGGGCCAACAAACATGATAGTAAAACAACTTTGAAGCATATTGTATATGGATAGAATCCAATATACAATAAGATATATATCTATATTTTTGATATGAAATTTAAAACAGGTTAAATCAAGAATCAAACTTTAAACTTGTGTGTGTGTGAACTAAGCATATCAACACTATCTAATCTTTACATAAGATTTAAACTAAATACAAACCAAAGTCTTCTTGTCGATCTTCATCTTCAAGATGACTCGATCCAAACACGATCCAATGAGCTTGACTCCAACCGAGTACAAGATGCGATCTTGATGCGCGAGCTCTTGAATCTACATGTATTAGCCCCAAAACTCCTTTGTTGAAGCTAAGCACCTACTAATATCTTGGTCAATAACTGAAAGTATGTAAACACAAGATTACTAGTAAACTATACCTACATGAGTTAAATCATCAAAATTAGAGTGATAGGCCTTTGGCTAACACGTGTATGGTGGTTTGTGTGCACGTATGTATGTTCACGTGTGTATTGTGTATGCGTGCTGTGCTATTCCCCCTCCCGTGGATTTATGTGTGCTCATGTGTATTTCTACCTCTCAGTGTATCTCTGTATATGCGTGTTCCTCAGTCTCTCTCCCCTTCTCTATGAGTGTGTGTTAGAGTTATAGCACCCAGACTGTTCGTGCGATCCGTTTCTATACCAGTACCCAGAGTCGTGTTGCAATAGGTCCGGCATGTGAGACGATTCGGAGATCCGGACCAGTTCGTGCAATGCAGACTCGATGGTGATTCAGACATGGATCCACGTCATTTCATGTGAGTATTTGTCTAATTTATTTATTTATTTATATGCTTATTCATATCATTTTATGTGATATTAGTGAGTGTTTGTTTTTGTTTTATTTTAATTATGCAAATTATTTTATCATTTCATGTGAATGTTTACTCTATTGTATTTTTTATCAATTTTTGTTATTTGTTAATGGTAGTTAATTTATTCAATTACCGCTAGTTAGTTAAATATTTTGATTTCTTGTATCTAAAAATAATTACAGTTTTCATGATTTAGAATCTGGTTCTGATGACTAAATACTTTGATCGAAGAATTATTGAATTGTCTATACATGACTTCGAAGCGAATGCATTAGGTGACCTCTGAATCGCAATAGATTAGCACCATCAGAGTATATTCTGTAAGAGATGGTTTAGATGTATTATAGATGATTGATCAGATGTAATCTTGATGTTAAAATATATGTGGACTTCATATTTTGTTACCGAGATATTAGTATTTATCATTTCACGTATAGTTATTTAACATTTCGGTTTCAAGACTAGTTGTGTTACGGTAAACTGTGACTTGAGTTGATCTTGTGATTGGCCTAGTTCATATTTGTAAATAAATGGTATATTTTATGTAAAATATTTATCAGGCAATTTGTTTGGTGATTATTTTGATGGAAACTCATTGATATTGAGGAAGGGTTAAATATGATGTTACTTTATTAAGAGACTAGATTTCTTATGCTTCGATCAATATATGGACTTAGTTGGAATTAGAACTGATTTGAAATTTATGTTTTTTATATCAGATATTGATCAATATTTAGATAGGATTGGTTTGTTAGATATGATCAGGTGTGTGAATATTTTTCCTTTGACATCGATGTGTATATGATGTTCATTTTAGATTATTAGAAGCAAAGATTTCTAGATTTATTCACCGTTATATTGTTTGGATATGAATGAGTTGTTGGTGTTGAGTATAGATGTGGACGTTTCTAGATTTCATATCGCTTAAGGATGTTTACACTTTAATTAAGATTTAGTATCTGTTGATCTAGTTTGACTTGAGGATATTCTTTAGAGTTTATTTCGTGACTAGTTCTTGATTATTGTAGCTATTCAGTTATGGATATAGATGTATTGTGATAGTGAACTCGTTGATAAAGGTGATCTTGTATTTTCAAAGTTTTAAAGCAATTATCAAAATATATGTATAAGTTATCAATGATTAGTGCACCGTTGTTATTAGGCTATATCTCCAGTATTATACATCAGACGTCAGTTGTTAGTTGTCAGTTATCATTTATTAGATACAAGTTTTCAGTTGTAAGTTAACAGTTATTATTGACATCAGTAGTTGTTGGAGATATTCGATTACTATCACACCTTAATAATAACCTATATTGTTGCATGTTAATAAAATATACTATAACTAGAGAAAAGGATAATTGCCTGATAATGCATGTCGTTATTTTGAAAGGACTTAGATGGTTAATCGAGTTTAGGTTCCACCATGAGAAACCGAGGTAGTACTGACTACCTAGTTATTTAGTTATTTAGTTATTGGGCTTTGCCTGAATTACGACACCACACCATTTATTTTTTTGTGGGGTCCGTGGTCTCAGTTATTAGGGCCTTGCATTCGTCTTAGTTCAGCACCAGAGGTGTTAGACTGTGGTACTGGGCATACACGATATGCTTCTAAAATACATGCAATATCTTAGCAGGCAGTTACACAAATGATAACATTGTTTATTGTGTAAAAAATGGTTGTTGTATAGGATGCAGCTAAGTACCATATTAATTAGATTAATAATAATCAACTGATTAGAGACATATGCTAGGTTACACATCTCTTTTATATCAGTAGTTTGTTTTATAGTGATGAGCTATTTTTATTTACAGGTTTATTCATGATATTTTTTATCTTGTGTTTTCATGTTAATATAGTGATATGTACACACTATTTATGCCCGTGCACCCTTCCTTCATTTACACACTCATTGGGTCGCTTTCTGATGACCCTGGATTACGCATCTAGGTATAAGGTGTTTTATTCTATTAATCAGGTGTTTGATGAGAATCGTACATATTGCCATGAGTTCAGACTCTCGTTTTGATCACCAGTATTCTTGCCTTTCTTTTGTATTCTATTGTTTCCCTTATTCCTTATATATTGAACTCAGTTATCTTTCTGTTTCTTTATATATGTTATCATGTGTGGACATTTATATATATTGTTACAGTGATGGTAATTTATTATAGTGATTTATATAGCTTGTTCATGTTACACAAAAGGTTTAGCGCGTGTACTTGAGGTATTCTCCTTGTGTATAAGTGTCACCAACTCTCATCACGTCTTCGTCCCAGCGTATTTTGGAAAGCGGGGCGTGACAATTGTCAACAGGGGATTCAACTGACACTGAGTGCATCTCAGCCTGTCGACAAGAAAATTCAACTGTTGACAGTGCTTATGTTATTTAAAAATATGATCATTAAGACCTGTCTGTCGACAATATGTACCTGCTGTTAATAATGAAGCAGTCACTTGTCTGATTGTCTTCTAACGACTATAATCTTTCGTAAACATGTGCAAATTCATTTGTACTAGATTTTCATATTAAACATGTTTTTCAATGTTAGACTTACTAAGTTTTTATTTTTATGCTCTTCCTATATATTGAATAAATTATAGATGTTTTAAAAGAAGAAAAAATAGAGAAAAAGAAAATTTTATCAAGATTCAAGTTGCAAAAAAGGTTCTGTTCAAAAAGTTTCTTTGTGCTTTTTATTCTCAGTTTCTCTTATACCTTTCTTGAGCCATCAATTTTACTGTAAGCTATAGGAAAGCGTAAAAGAGAGTTTGTGATCTTGCGTGGATC
>JAVJIF010028465.1:0-50136 GCA_038442645.1 Agave tequilana | reverse complement strand
TCACCTAGAGAAGAAAGTCCATTAGTGATCTTAGTAAATTTTGTAACCATATCATCTATGTGTTTCATGTTCTTGCATGCTAAAGTTCTCATATGGGACCGAAGAAGGTCTATCTTAGCCCTCTTCACTTGTGAGGTCCCTTCATGTGTAACTACAGTGTTGTCCAATTTCATATGCGGACTTGCAATGAATCACTTAGCTATGTCATCATCATTAAGGGCTTGAAGTAGTGCATAGTGAGCCCTAGCATTGGCATCAAATTCTTTGGTCTCTATTTCGGACCAAGTGGATTCATCACCGGGGGGTGCACTAAAAGGTTTGGTCACGGCCATTGCAACTCGACTACCTAGAGATTGCAAAGAAAACGGTTCATCTTAAACCTTCCATATGGGAAAGTTAAGTCCATCAAACTTAGGGGGTGTCTTAATACCATCGGCCATCTTTACTAAGTGAGAATGATGAAATGATTAGCAATATAGGATCTTTCTAGGGTTGTTAGCCAAGAGCCTAGGAACCAAGCCTGATACCAATTGAAATACACCTAGAGGGGGGTGAATAGGTGTGATTGCTAATCTAATGATTTTTTTTTTAAAACTAGTATGAGAATGATGCAAACGATCTCTCAAAACAAGACTAAGAGCCGAATACCCCGTGAGAGGTTCTGAATCCTTCCTCCCAATTCCCCTTTAAATGGGTTAGAGGTGCGCAATTGCAACCTTGTTGTATGAGATAATGATCGATCAAGGCAAGATATGATGGATGAATGGTGAGATGCACACAAGTATTACAAGCTTGAATTAAACGCACAAATAAAGAAACAAGATCACAAGCAAGTAATTGAAAGCAATAAAGTGCAAGAGAATTTAAAGACAAAATTGACGCAAGGCAATCGCAAACACAAGAAGTTTGGTTTTAAGGTTCGAGCCACCGCTCTACTCCCCGCCTTCAACCTCCGTGAAGGGTTTCCACTATCCACCGAGGAGCCTTAAATGGTCTACCGAAGACCGGAGCACCGAGCTCTTACAATAACCTCTACCGAAGAGGTGTCTCCACAAGAACAAGGATCACAAGAACAATAGTGATCTCCACAAGATCACAAAACTCTTTCCCAAACTCTTTTACAACTTCTCTATAGTATGAGTAAAGGATTTTGGCCCTATGAAGTGTAGTGAGAAAAAACTTCAGTTGTAAAGTGATATTAGCAATCAAAACACAACTGAAAAACAAGCTTAAAAAGAATGGAATTGGAAGCTTTAAAAACTATCTTTCTTCTCTTTTGAAAAAACAATGAAAACTTGGGATTTTTCTTGGTAAATAGTAAGGACCCATTCCCCTCTATTATAAGAGAGAATAGGTAAAAACAATTTCTTTACACCTAATTTGGCTGAAAAAGGTCTCCAACAACTCTCAAAAAGTCTGTTAAAACAGAAAATAAAAACAGATTTCAGAATTGCACCAAAGAGGAAAGAGCCGTTGGGCTCTTGCAGGCGTAGCGGTCGACCGGTCGGTCGACCGTTTGCCCTGTTGGCAAAGAGCCGTTGGACTCCGGTCGACCGCTCGGTCGACCGTTTTCCTTCAAAGGAAACACAGTTTCCTTAAAGCGGTCGACCGGGCGGTCGACCCAAACAAACCGAGAGCAAACCTGCTCTCAGACGGTCGACCGGTCCGGTCAACCGTCAGACGTGCACAGACGTGCACGCCCAGGTACAACGGCCGGTCGACCGGGCCGGTCGGCCGGTCACCTGAAACGGGAAAACTGGAAGTTTTTGAAGTTGGAAATTTTGTAAAAATATTTTGAAAAACTTTCAACTAAGTATTATGCAAGAAATAGTCTATACACATGTTTTAAACAAGATATTCAAAATGTAACAAGTTGGATACATGAATATATAGACTAAGGCATAAAACTTAGAAACAAACGTTTTTAAACATAGAATTTGTAAAGAATAATGTGTGTGTGTATCCTAGAGCCAAATATCCTACACTCAAACTTTAACATTCTATTCTTACAATGTTCTAGGGACTTCAAGGCTTCAAGAGGGGCTATCTCCACATGATCTTCAATTTTGCATCTTGAGCCCAAATTGAGTTGTCTTGAGTCCAAAGCACTTTCTTTAGGGTGTAACCTTTAGTATAGTTAGAACCCTGCAACACACTTAAACAATAAACAATATTAGTATAAATAACTAATATGTTTTGTAATCATCAAAACACACTAAAACATGGGTGATTGTAACCTTGGGCCAACAATCTCCCCCTTTTTGATGATGACAAAACATATAAGTTATTTAAACAAAAATGGAAGAGGAGCTTGGAAATCTCCCCCTCAAATAATGCTATGTTATATCAAGAATGTAAACACACATAAAGCATTGAAAAACATATGTCATAAAATCAAGATAATGAACAAAATTATATCTTTTTCTCCCAAAACTCAAGTAAATAAACAAAACTATTTCTTTTCTCCCCCTTTTTGTCATACATCAAAAAGGGTTAAAAACAAAACAAAGTATTAAAGAGAATTTTATCTTTAAGAATCCATAATGCAAACATTCAACTCACCACAAATAAATGAAAATCTAGCATAATCTAGAGGTTTAGCAAAAATATCGGCAAGTTGAAAATCGGTAGAAACATAATCAATATCAATATCACCTTTCTCATAATGATCTCTAAGAAAGTGATACCTAATGTCAATGTGTTTAGTTTTACTATGTTGATTTTCATTCTTTGTCATGTGAATAGTACTAGTATTATCACAAAATATTTTAACATGATCAAAGTGTAAATCATAGTCAAGGAGAGTATGTTTCATCCAAAGAACTTGTGCACAACAAGCTCCGGCTGCAACATACTCCGCCTCGGCGGTTGAAAGGGCTACCGAATTTTGCTTTTAGAAGACCAAGATACAAGACAATTACCTAAGAATTGACATGTTCCACTTGTGCTCTTCCTATCTACCCTACAACCCGCATAGTCGGCATCCGAAAAACTCTTCATTTCAAATAATCCGGTTTTAGGATACCACAAACCCATTTCAATAGTGCCCTTAAGGTATCTAATTATGCGTTTAACCGCAATTATATGAGATTCTTTAGGACAAGATTGAAAGCGTGCACAAAGACAAACGGAAAACATAATATCCGGCCTACTAGCCGTCAATTAAAGCAAGCTACCTATCATGCTACGATATAATTTAATGTCTACACTTTTACCTTGTTCATCCTTATCAAGCTTGGTAGTGTTGCCATGGGAGTTTTGCTTACTTTAGATCCTTCAAGCCCGAACCTTTGATTAATTCCTTTGTGTACTTGGCTTGATTGATGAAGATCCCATCCTTCCTTTGCTTGATTTGGAGTCCAAGGAAATAGTTGAGCTCCCCCATCATAGACATTTCAAATTCATCCTTCATGCATAATTCAAAAGCTTGACAAAGAGATTCATTAGTAGAACCAAAAATAATATCATCAACATATATTTGCACAATGAGAATATCATTTTTAACATGTTTTGTAAACAATGTGGTGTCAATTTTACCTTTCTTAAAACCATTTGAAATCAAAAATGAAGAAAGTCTTTCATACCAAGCCCTAGGGGCTTGTTTTAAACCATAAAGAGCTTTATCTAATTTAAACACAAAATCCGGATGTGTAGGATCAACAAACCCGGGGGGTTGTTCAACATACACCTCCTCATCAATAAAACCATTTAGAAAAGCACTTTTAACATCCATTTGAAACAATTTAAAATCTTTATATGAGGCAAATGCTAGTGTCATCCGTATGGTCAAGCCGTGCTACGGGTGCAAAGGTTTCTTCAAAATCGATTCCTTCGATTTGAGTGTAACCTGGGCAACTAACCTAGCTTTATTCCTAACAACGTTACCCGATTCATCCAACTTGTTCTTAAAGATCCACTTAGTACCAATTGTTGGTCTATCATGGGGCCTAGGAACAAGGTGCCAAACTTGGTTGCGCTCAAATTGATTGAGCTCCTCTTGCATGGCTAGCAACCAATATGAATCGGCCTCGGCTTCGAGGACGTTCTTGGGTCAACATGTGAAATAAATGCATAATGTCCACAATAGTCATGAAGTTTAGAGCAAGTGGTTACCCCTTTTGATACTTCACCTATGACGAGGTCCTTGGGATGATGAGGATTGTATCTCCAACCCTTTTGAAGTTGTGGAGTAGGCTCCACGTCAATTGATTGAATTTCATGTCCTTGAGCCTCTTCTACTTTAGCTTCACTTCCTTCATCATCCTTTGGCTTGTCTCCCATAGTAGGTGTATCCTCCAAGGTCACTTTCTCCAAGCCTTCATCCAAAGCATCTATTTCTACAACATCTTAACAAACAAGTTAGATTCCTCAAACTTAACATGTATAGATTCTTCAATAGTCAAAGATGATTTATTGAAGATTCTATAAGCCTTACTTGTATTAGAATACCCAACAAAAATTGCCTCATAAGCTTTAGCATCAAATTTTCCTAAATTATCTTTAGTATTTAAAACAAAACATTTGCATCCAAAAACCTTGAAATATGAAACATTGGTTTTCTAGAAAAGTACATTTAAAAAGAAGTTTGAAGTATTTTTACACAAGAAAACACGATTTGATATATAGCATGATGTATTTACGGCCTCGGCCCACAAATAATGTGGTAGACCATATTCACTTAGCATTGTCCTAGCCATCTCTTGTAAGGTTCGATTTTTCCGTTCAACTACTCCATTTTTGTGTGGAGTTCTAGGACAAGAAAGTTCATGCTTAATTCCATGTTCTTCACAAAAAGTGGTAAAGGGTAGGTTAATGAACTCACCTCCTCTATCACTTCTTATTCTAAAATTGAAGACTCCTTTTCTTTTTCAACTCTTTTCTTAAAAGTTTGGAAATATGAAAATGCTTGATTTTTGTGTTCAAGAAAGAAAACCCATGTAAAACGAGAAAAGTCATCAACAAAAACAAATGCAAATCTATTCCCACTTAGACTTTTAGTTTGAGTAGGGCCAAATAAATCCATATGGATTAACTCCAAAGGACGTGATGTCATGATATCCTTAATTGACTTGAAAGAAGACTTAGTTTGTTTCCCAAATTGACATGCGTCACAAACTCGGTCCTTTCAAAATTCAAACAAGGAATACCTTTCACCATTTCCTTTGTGTTAAGCCTAGATATATGGTCAAAAGAAATATGGCCTAATCTTCTATGCCACAACCAAGAGTCGTCATCGAGGGCCTTTAAACAAGTAATATTACAAGACATATTTAACATATCAATCATATAAACATTACTTTCACGAAAACCGGAAAATACACACGCGTTAGAAATTCTATCAATTACTTTACAAGCTACATTATCAAAAACAACATCAAAACCTTTATCACAAAGTTGACTAACACTCAAGAGGTTATGCTTGAGGCCGTCAACTAAAACTACATTTTCAATTAAGGGGATGTGCCGAGTTTTACATTACCAATACCGATGATTTTACCCTTGGCATCATCTCCGAAGGTGACGGTGCCACCTTCATGGTATCTTGATAGGGTTGCAAAGTTGTTGATGTCCCAAGTCATGTGCCTGAGCAACCACTATCAAGATACCATAATCCTCTACGTCGTTGCGCTTTGGAAGGTACCTACATCATTTAACAAATTCGTTGATTTTGGTACCCAAACTTTCTTGGGTCCTTGGAAGTTAGTGTTTCGAACCCAAACATTATGATGAGATGCACTTAGTCTATCATAGCAAAAATTGGCTAAGTGCCCTTTCCACCCACAATGTGAACATGAGAACACTCTTCTATACATGTATGCATGATGTGTGTGTGAAGTGTGAGCATGCTTTTGGGGTTTGCCACGATGTAAAGGTTGTGTGGTATGGACATGAGCATGAGCATGATGAACATTTTCTTAGGGGCTTGTTTCTTAGGAAACATGGCCTCTATCTTCTTCTTATCAAACTCACAATTTTTCAAAACAATTCCTAATGAGTCTATTCTTTCTTTAAGCATAGAAATCTCATTAGAATCAACTAGTGGGGTCTTGCCTTTACAAGAAATCTTATATTTGTCAAAATCCTTTTGAGTGGAAATAAGAGTGGAAAGTAATTCATCTTTTTCTTTAGAAATAGTAAAGACTTGTAGATTAAGAGATTCATTTTCCTTTTTCATTTTTAAAAACTTTTTCTTTAGGGAATCATAATTATGTGATAATTCTACAAAAGCTTCTCCTAATTCATCCATGGAAAGTTCATCATTAGGAGAAGTGGAAGGGG
This sequence comes from Agave tequilana, assembly GCA_038442645.1. NCBI lineage: Eukaryota > Viridiplantae > Streptophyta > Magnoliopsida > Asparagales > Asparagaceae > Agave > Agave tequilana. The sequence goes on along the minus strand of JAVJIF010028465.1, from coordinate 43,857 downwards.
TTACCTTGCTTGTGCTTTCATTTGCCATGAAGCACATGTTGGGGTGTCAATTCCTCCTCGGATTCGCTCTCGGAATCCCAAGTTGCTTTCATTGCCTTCTTCTTGTAAGGCTTCTTGGATGTGGAGGGCTTCACCTTATCCGGACAATCCGCTACGATGTGTCCGGTTTTTAACATTTGAAGCACACGATCTTTCTTTCTTCTTTGCCTCCTTGCCATCTCCTTCTTCCTTGAAATTTTGCCTTGTTGTACATCCTCCGGACGTTCTTCACAAGAAGTGAGAGCTCTTCGTCATCTTCTTCTTCATTATCTTCGTCGGAGTGGATGGTTTGACTTTTGAAGGCTATAGTCTTCTTTTGGAAGGAGCCATATCCTCCCTGCTTTCCTCTCCATCTCATGGGTTTTGAGGTTCCCAATGAGACCTATGAGCTCTATCTCTTCTTGTCATTGAGTTCCTTCAAGGTAGTGCCTTTACTTCCCATGAAGGAGGAAGAGCCCGGATGATCTTTCTCACCTTTTGATCATTATCAATACCATCACTAGAGAAGAAAGTCCATTAGTGATCTTAGTAAATTTTGTAACCATATCATCTATGGTTCATGTTCTTGCATGCTAAAGTTCTCATATTGGGACGAAGAAGGTCTATCTTAGCCCTCTTCACTGTGAGGTCCCTTCATGTGTAACTAACAAGTGTGTCCAAATTTCATATGCGGACTTGCAATGAATCACTCTAGCTATGTCATCATCATTAAGGGCTTGAAGTAGTGCATAGTGAGCCCTAGCATTGGCATCAAATTCTTTGGTCTCTATTTTAGACCAAGTGGATTCATCACCGGGGGGTGCACTAAAGGTTTGGTCACGGCCTTGCAACTCGACTACCTAGAGATTGCAAGAAAACGGTCATCTTAACCTTCCATATGGGAAAGTTAAGTCCATCAAACTTAGGGGGTGTCTTAATACCATCGGCCATCTTTACTAAGTGAGAATGAATGAAATGATTAGCAATATTAGGATCTTTCTAGGGGTGTTAAGCCAAGAGCCTAGTAACCAAGCTCTGATACCAATTGAAATACACTAGAGGGGGGGTGAATAGGTGTGATTGCTAATCTAATGATTTTTTTTTTTAAACTTAGTATGATGAATGATGCAACGATCTCTCAAAACAAGACTAAGAGCCGAATACCCCGTGACAGGTTCTGAACTCCTTCCTCCAATTCCCCTTAAATGGGTTAGAGGTACGCAATGCAACCTTGTTGTATGAGATAATGATCGATCAAGGCAAGATATGATGGATGAATGGTGAGATGCACACAAGTATTACAAGCTTGAATTAAAAGCACAAATAAAGAAACAAGATCACTAGCAAGTAATTGAAAGCAATAAAGTGCAAGAGAATTTAAAGACAAAATTGACGCAAGGCAATCGCAAACACAAGAAGTTTGTTTCGAGGTTCGAGCCACCGCTCTACTCCCCGCCTTCACCTCCGTGAAGGGTTTCCACTATCCACCGAGGACGCCCTTACAATGGTCTACCGAAGACCGGAGCACCGAGCTCTTACAATAACCTCTACCGAAGAGGTGTCTCCACAAGAACAAGGATCACAAGAACAATAGTGATCTCCACAAGATCACAAAACTCTTTCCCAAACTCTTTTACAATCTCTCACTCTTTACAACTTCTCTATAGTATGAGTAAAGGATTTTTGGCTCTATGAAGTGTAGTGAGAAAAACTTCAGTTGTAGAGTGATATTAGCAATCAAACACAACTGAAAAACAAGCTTAAAAAGAATTGGAAATTGAAGCTTTGAAAACTATCTTTCTTCTCTTTGAAAAACGATGAAAACTTGGGATTTTTCTTGGTAAATAGTAAGGACCCATTCCCCTCTATTATAAGGAGAGAATAGGTTAAAAACAATTTCTTTACACCTAATTTGGCCTGAGAAAGGTCTCCAACAACTCTCAAAAAGTCTGTTAAAACAGAAAATAAAACAGATTTCAGAATTGCACCAAAGAGGAAAGAGCCGTTGGGCTCTTACAGGCGTAGCGGTCGACCGGTCGGTCGACCGTTTGCCCTGTTGGCAAAGAGCCGTTGGACTCCGGTCGACCGCTCGGTCGACCGTTTCCTTCAAAGGAAACACAGTTTCCTTAAAGCGGTCGACCGGGCGGTCGACCCAAAACAAACCGAGAGCAGACCTGCTCTCAGACGGTCGACCGGTCCGGTCGACCGTCAGACGTGCACGCCCTGGTACAACGGCCGGTCGACCGGGCCGGTCGGCCGTCAACCTGAAACAGGAAAACTGGCAGTTTTTGAAGTTGGAAATTTTGTAAAAATATTTTGAAAAACTTTCAACTAAGTATTATGCAAGAAATAGTCTATACACATGTTTTAAACAAGATATTCAAAATGTAACAAGTTGGATACATGAATATATAGACTAAGGCATAAAACTTAGAAACAGACGTTTTTTAAAACATAGAATTTGTAAAGAATAATGTGTGTGTGTATCCTAGAGCCAAATATCCTACACTCAAACTTTAACATTCTATTCTACAATGTTCTAGGGACTTCAAGGCTTCAAGAGGGGCTATCTCCACATGATCTTCAATTTTGCATCTTGAGCCCAAATTGAGTTGTCTGAGTCCAAAGCACTTTCTTTTAGGGTGTAAACCTTTTAGTATAGTTAGAACCCTGCAACACACTTAAACAATAAACAATATTAGTATAAATAACTAATATGTTTTGTAATCATCAAAACACACTAAACATGGGTGATTGTAACCTTGGGCCAACATTTGTGTCCCACTACATGTACAAGTATAAATTCTAGTCTAATGAAAACTAACATCTAAATAAGTAATCAAATCATTAAGCATAAAACGGGATATAAATCAACATGAAAATCATAAACATGATCATTATGTAAATCCACATGCTATTAGAATCAAGATATACATAATAGTCTATAAGCATCAAAACATGTGGCAAAACAGAAATCATACAACACATCACCATTGTTTAGCTATTACAACACATGTTATTTATTAAAACATGAATCATTAAAACAAAAATCATACAATCATAAACATCCAAATGGTCATAATGCAATGCATGTGCATTAGATCTAGGGTATACATGTTAGTTTAAACAAGATGAGAACACTAAATATAGATCCATATAAACCATGGGTGTCTCAAGTAACTAAACATGTATAACACTAATCTAATCAACATGACATAAGCATAATGAACAATAAACCATGGCATGCTATAAATTGATGAACATGAAAAACATGCATAATAAAAACGGGAGTTAGAGAATGATACAAAAACGATGAAGGTGCATCTCTAGTTCTCCAAACCACGGTGGTCCTCCCACCAAATCCCCTTGAGAGTGAAGCATCCAAATGATTCTCTTTTAAGCTTAGAACGCATCCACCTCAAGGCACCAATACTCTCACGTGATCCGAGAGCTCCCACCTACATCAAAAGTCAAGGAGGTGATTTTTGGTACCCATTTTCTTTTGGTCCATAGAGGTTAGTATCTTTCCTAACCCAAACAAGATTATTTGCTAAATTTTCAACATGTAAGCGATCATAACAAAATCTAGCAAGATGACCTTTTCGGCCACAATGTGTACATGTGTACACATGAGCATACGTGTGATGGTGGCGACCGTGGAAAGCATGTGTATGCCGTGTAGGGTGTGCATGCAAAGATGGACCTTGTTCTTGTTAACCAAGGTTTTCAAACATGAACGATTCAATGTGCATTGGCTCAAAGTGGAGCCCGAACATTCAACACTTTTCTTCAAAACATTTATATCATTTTCAATAGTGGAAGATAAAGTGGAGCATGCAATAGGTGTGCAAGAAGAAGAAAACTATACTAGCATGGCGCACATGAGAATCAATATCAATTTTCAAAGATTCATTTTTCTTTAAAACAAGATCCAATTCTTTTGTAATGAAATCAATTTCATTTTTCAAAACTAGGTTATCTTTTAAAACAAAATCCAATTTAGAAGATAAAACCTCATTGTTTTTCACAACATCATTACAATCATTTTGTTTTTCAAAATATCAATCTCATTAAGGGCAAGGTCTAGTTGAGATCTTAGTGAGTCACGTTCACTAGTAATCTCTTCCTTCTCTTGCAAAAACAATTCAAAATTAGAACACAAATCCTTTAATTCATTTTCAAAACAAGGTTGTCCTCTTTCAAAAGATTGTGTTTTTCTAAGAAATTTTCAAGCTTTTGAGCAAGTTCCAAATTTAAAGATTGAACTTCCAAACATCCATAGCAATAGGAACTAGAGCTATCATCTAATTGAGTGTCCGATTGTACCTCAAGGGAGTTATTCCCTTGGACCATGAGGCAATGCTCTTCGGACTTTCTCTCTTAGATCTCCTCATCTTGTTGATAATCCTTGGAAGCTCGGGAGACGTCAATAAGCTCCAAACTGCAAAAGCCGAGTCATAACGATCAAACACGGTAAAGATGTTCACTAAGAGATGCTCTAAGTGCTCTAAGTGCTAATGCATTAGACTTTTTATGTTTGCTACTATTTGGGAATGATTCTTGAGTAGAGGCTTGATAAACTAGATATCCTAAGCTTTTTAAATGTCTACTCATATTGGCCTTCGAAGCATCAAGTCTAATATGGTCAAACATAGGAGGGCTATCCATGAGAGCAAACTAAATGAGTGCAAATGAACAATGCAAATGAAGATTAGCAAACAAAGATCTCACTCCTAGGTGGTTAAACCTAAATATCAGGAGCGTAGGCTCTGATACCAATTGAAAAATCACCTAGAGGGGGGTGAATAGGTGATTATGCTAATCTAACGAACTCAATGCGGAATTTAAAAACTTAATGCAATACACTCAAGTGCAATCAACAAATGATGCACACGCAACCAAGCCAAGCAATTATGAATGCACAATATGAATAGTTGCAAGGCACAAAGTAAAGAGAGAGATAGAGAGAGAGTCAATAGATCAAGCACAAACAACAAGATATGTTTCGAGGTTCGAGCACCCAGCTCTACATCCCCGCCTTCAACACACGAAGGATTTCTAATCCACTAGCTAGTCCACAAAGAACTCTCACAAGGAGTACCCAACTCCTCTCTTTACAACCACAACCTCCTCCTTGAGGCACAACTCCAAGCCAACAAAAACAATCACCTCACAACCCGAGGGATTAGCACAAAGCAAACACAAGGATCACCTCACAACTTGAGGGATACAACCCAAATGCACAACTTCCTCAACACAATGAGGGCAAAGCACAAAGCAAAGATTGGTTTTTAACTTGGTGGTCTAAACAACAACCACAAACAATTTCTTTCTCCCACACAAAGATCCTATAGAATAAGAAAGTAGATGTTTCTCAAGTATGGAGAAAACCAATGGAATGGAAATCAAAATCACAAAGAAAATCCTTGGGAAAAACTGAAAACAAGATATAGAAGATGAATCAAATCTCTTTTTCCCAAAAACCCTTTTCTTTGATTTTCAAACCCTAGCAAAAACACCAAAAAGATTGTTCAATTTGAATCCAAAAACTCTTTTGATTGCTGTGAAAACACCAGAGAGTAAGGAAAAATTCGCACAAAAAATCTTTGAGAAAACAGGCTATGGATGGGGTATTTATAGACCCCAGAAAAATATAGCCGTTGGCAGCAGAAACTGCCAAAAATACACTGCCGGTCGACCGGCCGGTCGACCGTCCAACGGTCAAATTCTGCCCGTTGCCAGCTACCAGTCGACCGCCCCAGTCGACCCAAACAAACAGAGAGCTCTGCTCTCAGACCCGGTCGACCCTGACGGTCGACCGTCCCTGTGTCTGCCAAACGTGCACAGATCTGTGCACGTCGGTCGACCGACCCGGTCGACCGACTTCATCCCAAGTCGACTTGGTCAGAAGACTAGTCGACTGGTTGAAGCCTGGAACAGAAAACTGGGTCAGAAAAACAGTTAAAAATATTTTGAAAAATCTTTTAACACTCCTAAAAATCACCAAAAATAGTTTTATCATTTTGTATTGATATATAAACATGTGGTAAAAAGTTTAGCTCAAATATCAATCAATATGAACTATTTTTGTGTCTTATCATTTTTACCAAAAACCAAAAACTGTATCTTCTAAAACTTGGATTTTGAATAGAAAATACGTTTTGTCCTAAACTCTTCCAAATACAAAAACATGATATTTAAACACTTTGGAGCATGATGCATATGGATAGAATCGTATATACATGAAACATATATATTATATATATCCATGTTTTTGACATTAATTCCAAAATATGTTTTGTTAGAAATACCAAAACATAAAACACATGAAATAGACTATCAAACTAAGTTTATTTAAAATAGTTGAAGCATGCATGTATATAGAACAAATCTAATATACATTAAACCATATAAACTTATTTTGATCTATCTATTCATGAAAACCAAGATCGGTTAAACCAAAAATGGAAAAACGAAAACCAATATTCCAAAACATGAAACGTGGTGTTGTGAACTTGAGCATATCATACTATTCTAATCTTTATAATTTTGGATCTAAAACCAAAAACTAAACTAGTACCGAAGTCTTCTTGTAGAGCACATTCTCCAAGCCGACTCGATCCAAAACACTTTGATCCACCGAGCAAGTGCTATATATGATCTTTGACGCTCGGGCTCTTGAATCAACATGTGAAAGCTTCCAAATCATCTTGTTGAAGCTAATCACCAACTAATAACTTGATTAATGATCTGAAACTAAAATCACAAGATTATTAGTACACATAACTACATGAGTTAATCATCATCAAAACTAGAGTGGAAGGCCTCTGGGCCAACAATTCTAATAAGACAACTTGCACCCGGTTCAGAGAAAACTGATGAGTCCTAAATTGTCATGTTTATGGTGGTCTTATCGAGTCACGCGTGGCCACATACTTCAGGGATCACCTGGCAGCCACCAGGGATTCTGTGGGGTGTGCTGGCACCCCTACTCTTGTTTATTCCTGCGAGTATGCACACGCCTTAGGCCTATTTCTATGGGATCTACGATACTCTATTCCTGTTCGGGCGTAATAAGTCCCGGTACCTAGCGGTACGTTCTGGCTCAGCACCAGATACTCCTAGAACATTGTCCCGGGCATGTGCGGGCCCATCCTAAATATGGTTCGTCGAACTTCATCAGTTTTCAAATAACTTGCTCTATAAGTTGTAAGTGAAAGTATGTGAAATAGGACGCGTACTAAAGCCTACAACTCAGACGACCCCAATTATAATAAGATGCTAATATACAAGTTGTGTTGTTTTGTTACTCGGGTTGTTTGCGCTCGGATTACGGTGATATGGGATAAAGGTATATAGATTAGGTTTCCTTATTTGGATTATTCCTTCGAGGGACTAGTCTCGTGGAGCCGTGACTTAAGCCTGTACGATCTGTTTTGCTCGTAATCAATTTATTCGATTTTATCGATTTTATGTTAGTTTAAGAGATATCTGGTGTTGCCCTATCTACTTTACTTCTCGTCTCTTTTCCTGCTCTTATCTTATTACACAATGCATATTCTCTGTTGGATGTCACCGGCTATATCTCTCTTGTTCCTGTATGCATGTTTATGATTTAGATTTATCGATACACATGTACTTATCTATGCACGCCACTTGGCATTCGCATCACCACTTACTGGGGAGTTCTGACTCCTCTGGATCTTGATGTCCAGGTCTCAGAGCTTGCAGCGTATGGATTCTCCCAGTTGCTGATCTTAGAAGCACAGCGGTAGCGTGGATCTCTGGTAGACCGTCTAGAGTCCCATCCTTCCAGGCCCCCTACTCAGCTCTAGAGTTTTTCCTGTTATGACTCTGAGCCTCTTTTGTATTGTTCATACTTGTACATCTCCTTGTATTCTCGCATTTACGCTATCGGTGATTAATATTCTTTTAATATTGTACCACATCTAGTGATAACTTTGTAACTGTACTCATATGTTGGAATGTATAATGCACCACGTGCTTCCGTACTCTAATTCTTACCTGTACTGATGCTTAGTATATATACGTGAGGGTATTTCTGACCTACGTATATACGACGTAATAACATCTCCGTACCCGCGGGATCGGGGCGTTACAGGATGGTATCAGAGCCTAGACTCTCACATCCTCAGTACGTCCAGATGGCAAATTAATGGTAAAGAAATTTGCAACTGGAATTGCTTGAGTCCTGGTTATACAGTCCAACTACAAGTACAGAGTTATCTAATCTTTCTTGATCATCCTTCCTTTGATTCCTAATCCCTTCAATCTTTTCACTGTTTTGGTTTTTCGTAGCCTTTATACCAACTTAAGATATGGATAGACTAGAGAGGTAGCGGCTGTTTCTGAATGAAGCTATTATACGACCTTTTCGACTAACTCTATGAAGTTTGGGTATTCTCAGAATGGATCCGCAATCGGGTTATCTTTCAGAAGTCAGTAATTGGGATTCAGTTATTGTAACACCCCGATCCCGCAGGTGCGGAGACGTTAATGCAACGTATATGCACAGGTCAAAAATACCCTCACGAATATACGCTAAGCATCAGACAGGTAAGAATTAGAGTACGAAGCAAGTGGTGCATTACATTCCAACATATGAGTACAATTACAAAGTTATCACCAGATGTGACAAATATTACAAGAATATTACATCACCGATCGGCGCAAATGCGAGAATACAAGGAGATGTACAAGTATGAACAGTACAAATGGCACTCACGAGTTTACAGAAGTAAAACTTGAGAGACGCGCAGCGGGCTTGGAAGGATGGGGCTCTGGACGGTCTGCCAGAGATCCACGCTACCAATGCGCTTCTCAGGTCAGCAACTGGGAGATCCACACCGTGCAAGCTCTGAGACCTGGACATGAGGATCCAGAGGAGTCAGAACTCCCCAGCGAGTGGTGATGTGAATGCCAAGTGGCGTGCATAGGTAAGCACATCTGTATCGATAAATCCGAACCATAAACATGTCTAGAAAATCATGTTGTAAGTACAAGCATACATAAGTAAGTAGATATATAGCAAGTGATATCTGTTAGCCCAGAGGCATTCCACTCTAGTTTTGATGATGATTAACTCATGTAGTTATAGTTACTAATAATCTTATGATATTTAGTTTCAGATATTTGATTAAGATATTAGTAGGTGATTTGCTTCAACAAAGGTGTTTTGGAGTTTCACATGGTGATTCAAGAGCTCGAGCGTCAAAGTTCATATCTAGCACTCGTTGGAGTCAAGCTCGGGGAATCACGTTTGGATCGAGTCAACTTGGAGACGGCGTTCTACAAGAAGGCTTCAGTTTGTTTAGTTAAGATTTAGTTTAGATCCATTGTAAAGATTAGATAGTGTGATATGCTTAAGTTTACAACACACACTTATTTTAAGTTTCATGTTTATTGGTTTTGGTTTTCGGTTTAAACGATCTTGGTTTCCATGAATAGATAGAATCAAAACAAGTTTACATGGTTTAATGTATATTAGATTTGATCTACATACATATATGCTTCATCTATTTAGAAAAAACTTATTTGGATAGTCTACTTCATGAGTTTAGAGTTTTGTTTTTAGACAAAACCTATTTTTTGATTTAATGTCAAAAAATAGATATAATACCTTTCATGTATATTGGATTCTATCCATATACTATATGCTTCAAAGTTATTTAAATATCATGTTTTTGTATTTACATGTGTTTTGGAAAAATCGGATTTCCATTTCAAAAATTCTATTTTTGAAAAATATAGAATTTGGTTTAAGGCAAATTTTTCATGTCACAAAAATGGTTCAAAATGTTATAACATGATTTGATTTACTCAAACATGTTTGTATTTCAAAGATATAACATGAACTAATTTTTGTGGAATTTATGTGTTTTTATAGGATTTTATAAAAGATAAAAACTCAAGTTTTTAAATCCTGAATTTGCCCTACCAGGCTCTGGCGGTCGACCAGGACGGTCGATCGGACCAGTGGTCGGTCGACCGGATGGTTGATCGATGTGCACAAGACGTGCACGAAGGCCAAGTGATTTGGCCGGTTGACCGAGCGGTCGACCGACTGAAGTCAGCCCACTCTCGGGTGCGGCCGGTCGACCGGGCGGTCGACCATTCACTTTGGCACGGTCGACCGGGCGGTCGACCGTAGGGCCCAACGGTCAAAAATTTTACCGTGGTCGATCGATCGGAAGGCCAATCTGGCCCTTTTCAGCTGCCAACGGGCAGATTTCCAAATGGGCTATAAATACCCCATTTGAGTTGGTTTTTAAGAAGAATTTCAAGAGCTAAATTTCTCACCTTCACAAGTGTTTTAATATAAGTTTTCAAAAGAGTTTTTAGTACCAAAAGATCTATCTTCGTTTGTTTTAAAGAGTTGGAAAATTCAAAGAAAAAGAAAGTCTTTGGGATTATTTTTTATCTTCATTTTTATATCAATTCTAGAAGTTTTCCCAAGAGTTTTTTTCTGTGATTTTGATTTTCAAACTCTTTATTTCTCACACTTGAGCTTATCTACTATCCTATCTATAGGATCATTGTTTTGTGGGAAAAGAATTGATTTTGTGGTCTTTGAGATCACCAAGTTGTAAACCCTCCTTTATTTGTGTTGATATCCCTCTTAGTGAAGAGGTGATTATTGAGTGGTGGCTTTGTGCCTATCCCTCATTTATGAGGTTGATCTTTGTGTGGCTTTGTGCCTATCCCTCATTTGTGAGGTTGATCTTTGTTTGGCTTTGTGCCTTGCCTCTAAGTATAGAGGTTGTATTTATTGGAGAGAGGAGTTGTGTACTCCCAATTGTATTTGCCCCAAATTCTCAGTGGAGGTTCCCTATGTGGGCGTCCTGTTGGACGAGTTAGTAGAAATCCTTCTGTGTGAAGGCAAGGACGTAGAGCTGTGTGCTCGAACCTCGAAACATATATCGTTGTTTGCGTTTGATCCACTTTCTCTAAAACTCTCTCTTACATTTGTGCACTGATTCATATTGTCATATCATATACATGCTTGTGTTGTTTGTGTGTGCCCATACTTGTGTTTAACCAAGAGAGCTTTACATAGCACCTTATCTCCTATTTAGAGGAATTCAGAGGAGTTAGTCCAGAACCATTCACCAGGAATTCAGCTACACTCGTTGGTTAAACTAAGTGTGTTGCATTAAGTTTTTAATTTCCGCATTATTGTTCATAGATTAGCCGTACACCTATTCACCCCCCCCTCTAGGTGTACTTTCAATATCAAGCAGGGATTACTCATGTTATAATAAGATAAAAGCAGGAGACTAGTGGAATAGAATACGAATGATAAAGCAGGGCATGAGCAGCTAATATGATAATAATCATAAAACCTGAAATTCGATGTAAAACCCTATGGAAGCAAACATGGCAAAGCATACAACAGGAACATAGTGGTATCTTTTATTATTATTACTCGTCCGACTTATATTCTAGGTATGTGTCCTGGTGTACATCTCAACACACATACATCCATATATGAGCAAGCCGAGGTTGGTTCTGGAAGCTGATGAAGAACTGATAGCTCATACTTATAGTAGTTCTCGTCCGCCCGGGATGACAGTCATTGGGGACCTAAAATCCCCCTAACACGCATCTTCTGGGGGAGTAAAATCCCCCTAATACGAATCGTCAGTTTTAGTATTCCACTATTATAAGTAAGGCATCATACAGCATCCATCACTTCCTCCCTTTCCCCCGTGTAGGTTGTCCTTTTTATAGCTTATTAAACATAATTATCAGATTACGGGACTGAGTAGGAATATAATTGGTCATAATAGGAGTACATAACAGGCATAACGGGAGTCATAACAAGCATAACAGGAATCCATAACAAGAGATCAGGTACTACATTCCTGTAATGTGATAATCATGAGTAGAGAGTTAATCATAACTGGTTTCAGGTTTTAACATGTCAATGACAAGTGTTCAGGCACGTGTGATAAGTCATGCCATAACAGGGGACAGGTGGAATAATATGAGTAGATGTCGACTAGTAGCATGTCGGGTGTCAGGTGATAACAAATCAGTTGTAAAGTGATACAGACAATAGTATGTCAAGTGTTAACATAACAAATATGTACATGGCGTATGATAGAGTAATAGTTGAGCACAATGAAGCGGAGCTGAGAAAGCTGGAGGTATGGATAGCAAATAATGTTTAACACTGGAGTGCCTGGCAAGGTTACCGGGACGACTCGGCTTAAAGTGCGAGTAGAAAATCCGGCAGTGATCGAGGGTAAAATCACGCACAAAAAGTGTATGTTTTGAAATGGATATTTAAAGTGTGTGTGCTTTGGCTTCCTCGATACTTCCGTTATAGCATAGAGGCTAAAACGAGTCGAATCTATAAGGATGGGAGGCGATAGAAGCTTTACCGGTTGATTCACGTGTTTGTTAAAGATTCTTCAAAGTTTTAAAGAATGAAAAGAAAAGAAAGAAAAGAATTAAAAGAGAAGTACGGTGAAACACAAAGAAGTGGGAAACATAGAAAAGAATATGTTTGTGATTTTTGGAATGTTTCTAAACAAAGTGAAAAAGAAAGAAAACTCATGGCACTAACTACTAATGACTCCACTAACATGCTAACCTCTTAGTGATAGTTGCCTCACATGTATCATTGGCCATCACTAGTCCTTGGTTCAAGAGCGATTCAAAGCATGACCCATATGTAACTCATCACAACCCAACTCATCAAACAAGTGCAAGCTACACTTAAACCATCAATACTATAGAAAAGTAAGCATGGACTAAAGTAAAGTTAGCTTGTTAGTGGTTAGGAAATTAGAGTGTTAGATCCATCATCATGAGTTATCAATGGCTCTTGCAAGAGCAAGGCCAAACCGAGGCTATTAGATTCATGTGGATTATCATAAAAGAAGTTAGCAAGTTAGTGGTTAGTAGTTAGTTACCATGAGAGAAAAGACTAGCTACACATGTAAAAGAGATTAGAGAGAAGAAAACATAGAGAGGTAAAGAGAGCACCTTTCATAGATTGTCACCTTCTATTACAAGCAATCTTGCATTCCAAGCATGAACCACTCTCTCTCCCTATTACATGATCTACAAAATGGAAATTACAATGGAGAAAGAAGAAGAAAAACTAATCTAACCTAAACTAAACTACAACATGGAAATCAAAACTACTCCTAACTCTGCATATCTTCTTTTTTCAAAACCCAGAGGATTATTTATAGGCACCAGCGAAGAGGGGGGCCAGGGGACAAGAAGTGACCCCAAATGGCGCGCGCGGCGCCGCCGTATGGCCGCGTTTCCGCGGCTGTCCTTGGGCGGCGCGCGCGACGCCGCCTGCTACGTGCTGCGCGGTTGTCCCCCTGTTGGCTAACGCTCCCGATTTCTGGTTTGGCGCCCCTGGTTATGACAGAACCAGCTCTTTAGGTCAATAGTCACAATTAAATGATGATTTGGGTCTTCTTCTTCATTACCATTGACCTAAGATCAAGCAAGCAAGATATTATTAGCAGAATTTATTATCAAATAAATGTGAAAATGTGATGAAAATTATGTAAAATTAGAGACTAATCACACCCCCACACTTATCTTCTGCTCGTCCCGAGCAAAACAAAAAACTAAGAAAATTATTACACCACTTTTGCAGGTGACGCGATTGCACTGAGCATGTGCAACAAGCCGTTAAACCTCTAAGTTTCCCCTAGAGGAGGAGTTTTGTCTCCTGAGGGTTTTCAGCTGATTACACCCATAAAATCCATAAAGAAAGAAATCAAATGTTAGTATTTTTGAAAACGTATTTTGAAATAGAGAAAAGTGTTGAAGTATTATTGTGAAAATATAAGTGATCCAAGGTTAGAGGTTAACCAGAAATTGTTCTTTCTTAAACTAAGTCAAAATGCGAAAAAATCTTGTTATAAATTAAAAGTAAGAATTTAAAATTGAATTGACTCTTTGATCTTTCATAAAACTCTTAGAAAAATATGCACTTTGTGAACAGTGAAGATTTTTGGGATATCGACTCTAACTTTCATGCCATTTATTTAATATATTATTCTTTTCTTTTCTTTTTTTCTTCCCTTAGTTTTCTTAGGCTTTCTTATTTACTCGGGTAGTGAGCCTTTAGCCGGTGACTCCCAAACCAGGTGGTCTTAGGGCACCAGATGAGAAAACATCCCTCAGACTTAAGGACTCGAGTAAATAAGGCCACAAAACTAAAGGAGATTATTTTTTTTGTCCACCGTTTTAGGTGTGAATAATCATGCTTCCTGAAGCATAATTACCCAACTTCAATAAGTGGTTTATATTTATCATAATAATTTTTTTTAATAGACATTTATTATGACATTTTCAGTCTTTGTTTCAATCCCAAAAATTGTGTAAGTGTGGAGTGCATAAATCTAAGGTAAAAAATTCAAGATCAAATTATCTTTTCAATTTTACTTTCTTATCCTATAATTTAGACAAGATCTATTATTTTGACTCGATTGAAAATTTCATAATTTTAGGTCTTCCTAATTCCTAAGATAATCTTAATTTTCTTAAAAATAAATCAAAACTATTTCTCTTAATTCAAAAAGTTTTGTAAAAAGAAAAGAAAAGAGTTTTTATAAGAGATTTTTTTTTATTTTTATTTTTAATTAAAAAGAAGTGTAAAAGAAAGAAAATTTAAAACTACCTATGTTAGTAAACCCTCCCCCACACTTATCTCATGCATTGTCCTCAATGCATCGTGAATGTGTAAATACATGAAATAAATGGGAGAGAAGGAAAATTACCTCAAGGGGGTGGCTCTGGTAGTGGTCGGATTGGGCCAAGCGTTGCGACCCAATCAAGATATCGTGGATCATCCAGAAACCCACAAGGACCTCTCTAATATGACCCCAGAAAAGAATTATGGATTGAATGGTCTTATTGAAAAATTCATCCCCATCTAATGGCCAATTTTCAAAAATAATGACTGAGTCATTTTCTTCAACATTCTTGTCCAACAATGAAGTGTGATTTTGAGAGATGATTGATTTGGACTCAAATGGAACAGGAACAAAAATTGATACCGACTCGGGAAGTTGACTTAGATCAAGTCGAAAGTCAACAATGAGAGTCGAAATTGGTTCAAAAATAGGGTCCAAACTAAAGAATTGATGTTCACACACTTTCCCCAACAATGAAGTATGATCATTAGAGATTGGTGATTCTATTTCACGGTGTACTAGTACAGGATTCAATGTTGACTCTAGAATAGAGAAAAAAATCTGGTAAGGATACCGGGTCATTATTGAATCAAAAAGTGAAATGGAGTTCCCAACAGGAAGTTCAGGATCACATTCAGGTTCGATTCCAATTTCAGGGAAGGGATAAGTTGCCAAAATGTTCAAGCGACTTTCATAACTTGGAGATTGGTCAAGTTCAAATGTATGTTCTGAAATTGAAGCTGGATTTCCAAAATGACATGATTCATGGGTCCAATCAGTAGAGTTAGGGATATAAGAATCGGTCAAAGGTTGACAAGAAAGGCTTTCCTCGCTCTCATTGATCAATTCGCTCAAAAGTGAATCTAACCTACTGATAGGCTGTGTAACAGAATTTGGATTCGGAATCATGTCTTCCATACTCTTGGTAATTGGTTCTTGAAAATATGAGTATGGAAGTTGAGTTTGGAAATTGTGGTGAAATTGTGAGTCCATAGGATTTTGCGGTTGTTGCTTGGACTCACGCAAGGGTTCCATACTCGTCCAGTATTGAAGTTTGTTCATTTTGAATTGGTGAGACTGGAAAAGATGAGTGGGACTCTTGAAAATTTGGTTGAGATGATGAGTCCAACATGTTTTGCATTCTTTCACAAAAGACTTCCAAACGCTTTTCTAGTTTAGATTCTTCTTCAATTGGATGCTCTAGAAAAGGAGTATGTGGAGTTTGAGGTGGGAAGGATTATGAATTGAGCAAATTTTGCATTTGTTGTAGGGACTTTTCGATACTCCTTTCCAATGATGATTTTTCTTCAATTGGTGGTTCAGGAAAAGGAGTATGTCAATCAAAATTGGGGAACGAATATTGTGAAAATTGTGGACAAGTTGGTTGAAAATTGAACTCGGGGTAGGAGAATCCCCATGAACTCTGTGAAGAGTTGAAATTATTTTGAAAATTATGGTCATATGGTTGGGGATATGGGTCATATTGATTCGGATAATCCCAACCCGGCATATATGGTTGGTTCATGTTGTACATTGTCGGGTCAGAGTTATCCGAGTCAAATGAGGTCGGGGTGAAATATGGATTCATATTATAATTGAAAGAATTGTTGTTATTAAAATTCATATCACAATTTACAAAAAAGAAAAACAAACAAACAAACAAACAACAAAGAAAAAGAAAAAGAAAACAAGCCTATGCTAGGGTTGACTTAGACCTAGACGACTCCTAACTGGTTAGACTGTCCACGGGGGGTATATTGTCGAAAGCTGACCACGAGTTAATCGGCCAGGTAGGGGCAAGATCAGTGGGAGGTATCCGTGCAGAAGCAACGGGCCTAATTATGCCAACCACTGTTCTTCGAGGTTTCGCCTCTCAATCCCCAACCTTAGACACTGATTTAGCAAGAGTCAAATTCTAACAACTTCCCCCTTAGGTCAATCTCCTAAATGAGTCCGAGATGTCCTTAGGGGCCAACGTCTAGCAATTTATTAAGGCTTGGGTTATGTGAGTGGGGAGGTGATTTTTGGGCTAAGGGAGGGTAATAACTTCCCCACCTTATGTTGTATTGGGTGTTGCCCTTAAGTTTAATTTGTGCAAGTGTGCAATATAGATAAGGTGAACACAAAAAAGCGAGTAAATCACTGAAATGTTTGTCCTATACTATATGCAATGCCATATGTACACCTCCTATCACAACAACACAAGAACAAAATACAGTATATTAGAATGAAAATTGATACGTGCTTAGATGCAAATGTCTAAACCGTTTTAAAGCATCCAATTTCTGTATTTTAGTTCTTACAATTATTTACAGTGCACAGGTATTATAAACAAAAATTAGCAGCAGAATATAAAAATATACACGAATTTACCCGACCACACTTGAGCAAGTGTGGGCTTCTGCAATGCTAAAACTTTAACCTGCACACCAAAAAAAACAAAGAAGAATAGTTAGCAAACTTGTGAAATCAAAACCGTTCCCATCCCCGGCAACGACGCCAAAATTTGATCGAGGGTAAAACCACGCACAAAAAGTGTATGTTTTGAAATGGATATCTAAAGTGTGTGTGCTTTGGCTTCCTCGATACTTCCGTTATAGCATAGAGGCTAAAACGAGTCGAATCCACAAGGATGGGAGGCGATAAAAGCTTTACAGGTTGATTCACGTGTTTGTTAAAGATTCTTCAATGTTTTAAATAATGAAAAGAAAAGAAAGAAAAGAATGAAAAGAGAAGTACGGTGAAACACAAAGAAGTGGGAAACATAGAAAAGAATATGTTTGTGATTTTTGGAATGTTTCTAAACAAAGTGAAAAAGAAAGAAAACTCATGGCACTAACTACTAATGACTCCACTAACATGCTAACCTCTTAGTGATAGTTGCCTCACATGTATCATTGGCCATCACTAGTCCTTGGTTCAAGAGCGATTCAAAGCATGACCCATATGTAACTCATCACAACCCAACTCATCAAACAAGTGCAAGTTACACTTAAACCATCAATACTATAGAAAAGTAAGCATGGAGTAAAGTAAAGTTAGTTTGTTAGTGGTTAGGAAGTTAGAGTGTTAGATCCATCATCATGAGCCATCAATGGCTCTTGCAAGAGCAAGTCCAAACCGAGGCTATTAGATTCATGTGGATTATCATAAAAGAAGTTAGCAAGTTAGTGGTTAGTAGTTAGTTACCATGAGAAAAGACTAGCTACACATGTAAAAGAGATTAGAGAGAAGAAAACATAGAGAGGTAAAGAGAGCACCTTTCATAAATTGTCACCTTCTATTACAAGCACTCTTGCATTCCAAGCATGAACCACTCTCTCTCCCTATTACATGACCTACAAAATGGAAATTATAATGGAGAAAGAAGAAGAAAAACTAATCTAACCTAAACTAAACTACAACATAGAAATCAAAACTACTCCTAACTCTGCATATCTCCTTTCTGCAAACCCCAGAGGAGTATTTATAGGCACCAGCGAAGAGGGGGGCCAGGGGACAAGAAGTGACCCCAAATGGCGCACGCGGTGCCGCCGTATGGCCGCGGAAACGCGGCAAAAGCCGCGTTTCCGCGGCTGTCCTTGGCGGCGCGAGCGACGCCGCCTGCTACGTGCTGCGCGGTTTGTCCCCCTGTCGGCTAACGCTCCCGGTTTCTTGTTTGGCGCCCCTGGTTTTGATAGAACCAGCTCTTTAGGTCAATAGCTATTTTAATAGCCCTTAATCACCAATTAAATGATGATTTGGGTCTTCTTCTTCATTTGCACACCACTGACCTAAAAGATCAAGCAAGCAAGATATTATTAGCAGAATTTATTATCAAATAAATGTGAGAATGTGATGAAAATTATGCAAATTAGAGACTAATCAGCAGCATCTCGCCTAGACGAATCTAGTGATAAAGTGCTGAGCGCTAAGTGTGCCTACCAGGCGGAGCTGAAAGACCAGACTATCTGAGCGCACTTCTCTTTCGAGGTAGTGGGCGAGAGCCCAGAGGCTAAAGTACGCTCGGGATCTAAGCGCACTCTCGGTAGCTACTGCGAAACCCATAAGGGTACAAGCCTAGAACCATTGGGTAGTCATCCTGGGAGTGGACAGAAACCCAGCGTCAGTACAAGAGTACCTGCGATGTTAGTATCACGCAAACATGTTATATCATGATAATAGCTAATCTACCATAGAGTATTGAAGCTTGAAGGCTGAGTAAAGAGCTCGAAAGCTGAAAGGCCCGAAGGCCAAGTATGAAGCCCGGAGGCTAAAGGGCCCGGAGGCCAAGTATGAAACCCGAAGACAAACGACCACAAAGGGTCGGTCACGCATGGTATAAGGTACATCACAGGCATGATATATATATATAAGAATTAAAATACCCTAATACAAGCAGTTGTCATAGAGCAATACATGTCCAATCATTGGCACTCGGCCACATACAAATACAGGGACACAGCCCAATACAAAATACATATAAATTTATAATAAATAACATGTCGACCCGATGAAGCGGGAAAAACCAAATGGAGGCGAGGACACTCGCCTAAATCTTTGGAAATACCGAAAACTCTGAAATCACCGAAACTCGCGCACACGCCAAAATATAATAAAATATAAGTAAATATTATTTAATCTTTAGAGAGAAAGAGAAGAGGAGAGAGTGAGATCTAGAGAGAAAGAGAAAGAGAGAGAGAAAGAGGCCTAGAGAGAGAAAGAGAGATTTAGAGGGAGAAAGTCTAGAGAGAGTTAGAGAGAGACTAGAGAGAAAGAGAGAACCAGAGAGAGAAAGAGATGAGAAAGAGAGCGGGGAAGAGAGAAAGAGAAGAGAGAGGACGGTGAGAGAGAGAGCTGTGAGAGAGAGAGAGAGAGAACTGGAAAGAGAGGAGAGATGAGGAGAGAGATCCAGGGGGGTTGTTGCCCCCTGGTCACGCATAGTGGCCAGGCCACGCCAGTGGCGGCGTAGGGCGGCGCCGGCCACCGACGGGGAAAGGTGGCGCCGGCCACCCCAAAAGAGAGAGGGAAAGGAGAGGGTAAAGGAAGAAAAGAAAGAAATCAAAAGGAAGAAGATAAGGAAAAGAAAAAGAAAGGAAAAAAGAAAAAGATAAGAGGAAGAGAAGGGGTACGCCGGAGTTGGAGGGGGCTCGCCGGCGGTGGTGGTCGAAGTCCCGGTGATGATGGTGGTGGCCGAATATTGGGGGAGGAAGAGAGAGAGGTGTGAGAAATTGAAGGGTAGAGAAGAAAGATGAGGAGATGGAGAGAGAGAATTTAGAGAGAGATTAGAGGTTCAAGGGAGAGAGGGAGAGAATTTGGGAGAAGGAGGAGGAGGAGGAGGCGGTCGTTGGCGCCAGGGGAAGGAGAAGAAAAAGAATGAAAGGAAAGAGAAAGAAGAGAAAAAGATAAGGAGAAGAAAATGAAGGAACAAGAAAAAAGAAAACAGAATAGAAAAAGAAAAAGAGAAGAAAAGGAAGGATGGATGGATGGGATGAATGGAAAGGGGAGTTAATAAGGGGGGTGAGGTCGGCGGTGAAGTGATGGGGGGAAAAGAAAGGAAAAGAAAGAAAGAAAGAAAGGAAAGATTCCAAAAAATATAATATTATAATAAGGTCGGAAAATATCAACTGTTTCAGAAAAATCCCCAAAATTATCCAAAGATAGAAAACATCATCCTGAGGATTATACAAAATCAGTTTTCAAAAATAAAATTCCATTTTCAAATTAAAAATCATGAAGTCAATCGTCGATACCGGTCTACGCCGGGTCGACCAGATTTGTGATAAATTCTGAAAAATTTTAGAAAATGCATAAAAGAAGAAAATATGATTCTAAGAAGTAACATGAAAGCAGAATCCATAAATTCAATTCCAATTGTAAACTAAAAATCCTGGAATCAACTAGCGATACTGGCCGACACCAAATCCAGTGGAATTTTGATAAATTCAGAAAATTCTCAGAAAAGGTATTTAGATAGAAAATGTGATTTTAAGAAATAATGTGAAAAATCATTTCTAGCAATTTAACTCTTTTTGTAAATTAAAAATCTGAAAATCAATCAGCGGTACTGGTCGACACCGGTTTTGAAAATTTTCAATTTAATTCAAAAAAATTCTAAAAAATATAGAAAATCTAAAGTATTAGAAAATGATGTTTGAAACTGAAATCAGTTAAATTTAAATACCAGAAAGATCAAATTGAGTAATACACTAAGATCGGTCCGCGGTTCAAGCTAGGGCTGACTCCGAGTCCACGAATCTGGACCCAAGGCAAAATGATTATATAAATAATTCATAATACAAAACAAATATGGAAAGTAAATCAAAAATATGATTGAAAAAAATTTGAATACGCAACTAAGTACGTATTTCGGGAGCGGGGCGTTATAGTTATTCTCTATTCTTGGCTATATCTTTCAGAGTGATCGACGCCAGGTATTCAGAATTCCTAATTATTAGTCTTCTTTATTATGCTAAGTATTATCACAGTTTCCTTTATCTTTGGTATTTTGACTTATTCTCATAGAGCTGTTAAGTATGCAGTACAACAGGAATTCTATTGCGAAGATGTGTTATCAGGTTAACATTATTCGGCATCGTTCGAAGATTTATACAGCAGAAAGTGCAAAAGATGTCTATATTCTGATTATTTTTCAGTCGATTTGGGAGCCCTACCTATAGTGATTCAATCTTAACTGGTATAACCCTCGTTCCTATCCCTTTTATGTTCATTTTACCCGTTATCAAAATTGCGACGACGCAATTTTTGTAAGGTGGATGGAATGTAACACCCCACTCCCAGAATACGTACTTAGTTGCGTATTCAAATTTTTTGATTGTATTTCTTGAATTACTTCTTGTATTTATTTTATATTATTAATTATTTATATGATCGTTTTGCTTTGGATCCGGATTCGTGGACTCGGACTCAGCCCTAGTCTAAACCAGGGACCTGATCCTAGGTAATTGCTCAATTTGATCTTTTTGGTATTCAGATTTGATCAATTTCAGTTTCAAACATCATTTTCTAATATTTTAGATTTTTTACTAATTTTTGAAATTTTTCTGAATTAAATTGAAAATCTTCAAAACCAGTGTCGACCAGTGTCGCTGACTGATTCTCAGATTTTTAATTTACAAGTGGAGTAGAATTTTAGAAATATCTTTTCACATTATTTCTTAAAATCACATTTTTTATCTAAATACTTTTTCTGAGAATTTTCTAAATTTATCAAAATTTTATCGGATTTGGTGTCGACTAGTATCGCTGGTTGATTCCAAGATTTTTTTTAGTTTACAATTGGAATTAAATTTTTAGATTCTGCTTTCATGTTACTTCTTAGAATCATATTTTCTTCTTTAATGCATTTTTTGAAATTTTTCAGAATATATCAAAATCCGGCCGACCCGGTGCAGACTGGTGTATCGACGGTTGACTCTACGATTTTTAATTTGAATGGGATTTTATTTTTGAAAACTGATTTTGTATTATTCCTCAGGATGATGTTTTTTACCTTTGGGTATTTTTGGGGATTTTTTTGGAACAGTCGATATTTTCCAACTTTATTATTATATTATATTATATTTTTTGGAATCTTTCCTTCTTTTCTTTCTTTCTTTTCCTTTCTTTTCCCTGATCACTCCACCCGCCAACCTAGCCCACATGGGCCCGGTCACATCCCTAACCCCCTTCACATCCATCTCTCTCTTTCCCATCAATCTCTCCCCTTTATTTTTCCTTTTCTTTTCCTTTTTCTTTCTCATTCTCCCTTCTCTTCTTCATATTTCTCTTCTTCTCCTTCTTCTCCATTTTGGCTGACGTCCCAACTAGTGCCCCCTCCTGTGCTCTGGCTACCAACGCTGGCGAGGAGCCTCCCCCAACTCCGGCCAACTCTTCGCCCCATCTCCTTCCCTCTCCACCATCTCCAAAACTAACATCAACCACAATCTCTATTTTTTTCCTCCTCAAAACCACCACCAGCTCCACCTTCTTCCTCAAATCAACCACCACCACCATCTTCTCCACTCTAACTCCACCTTCACAACATCCTACTTCTCCTCCTCCCATCTCCCTTAATTTCTCCACCACCACCTAAAACCACCACCAAAATTACCACCTCCACCATCTAACTCCACCCCCTTCTCCCTTCTCCCCTCTTTCTCTCTCTTTTGGGGTGGCCGGTGGCCACCCCCAGACCTGCGCCAGCCATGGAGTTCGGCGCCGCCTCTGGCGAACTCCCCTGTCCGCGCAAGCGCGGCCAGGCTGGGGAGGGCCGCGGCTTGGCTGGGCCAGGCCGTGTGCTAAAAGGGGGGCAGCAGCCCCTCTACCCGCCATGTGCTCTCTCTTTCTCTCATCTCTCTCTCTCTTTCCCCTGGTTCCTCTTTCTTTAGCCGACTCTCTCTATCTCCAGTTCTCTCTCTCTGTGTGCGGTCCCTCTCTCTCTCTCTTTATAGTTTCTTATTCTCTTTCTTCTCTCTCCTCTTCCATTTCTCTCTAAATAATTATATATATTTTTTGGCACATGCGCGAGTGCCGGAGATTTCAGAGTTTTCGGCATTTTTAGAGATTTAGACGAGTGTCCACGCCTCTATTTGGTTTTCCCCGCTTCGTCGGGTCGATATGTATTTCATTATAAATTTATGTGTATTTTTTATTGGGCAGTGCCCCTGTATTTGTATGTGGCCAAGTGCCCTTGATTGTATATGTATATGCCTGTGACGAATGCTTGTACTAAGATAGTTTACTTCTTGTACATATATCATGCCTGTGATGTATTTTTACTGTTTATTACTATGCGTGGCCGACCCTTCGTGGTCGTTTGTCTCTGGGCTTCATACTTGGCCTCCGAGCCTTTTAGCTTTCGGGCTTTCTACTTGGCCTCCGGGCCCTTTCAGCTTTCGGGCTTTCTACTTGGCCTCCGGGCTCTATCAGCCTTCCAGCTTCTCCACTCTACAGTAATGTAGATATTATCATGCTTGCGTGTATGCTCGTGTAATACTAACCTCTCGTGTAGGTACTCTCGTACTGACTCTGGGTGTTTTGCCCACTCCCAAGCTGGCTACCCAATGGTTCAGGCCTGTACCTTTATGGGTTTCGTGGTAGCTACCAAGAGTGCGCCTAAACCCCGAGCGTACTTTAGCCTCCGGGTTCTCATCCACTACCTCGAATGAGAAGTGCGCTTAGATCGTCAGGTCTCTCAGCTCTGCCTGGTATGCACGCTTAGCGCTCAGCGCTTTACCACTAGATTCGTCTAGGGGAGATGCTGTCAGATTTTCTATTCGCACTTTAAGCCGAGTTGTCCCGGTAACCTCTCCAGGCACTCTAGTGTTAAACACTGTTCGCTGTCCGTACCTCCAGCTTGCTCAGCTCCGCTTGATTATGCTTAGCTATTACTCTATCGCTTGTCATGTATATACTTGTTATGTTAACACTCGACATACAACTGTCTGTATCACTTAACAACTAATGTGTTACCACCTGACACCTGACATGCTACTACTTAACACTTGCTTCCTGTTATGACATGATTTATCACCTACCTCCGGCCATATTAATACTTGACCGTGATTATCACATTTACGGGAATCCTGCCCTGTTATCCTGTATTATATACAGTGACCTGTTATCATGCATTATATACAGTGACATGTACTCCTGTTATACATGTACTCATATACTCCTGAATTCCTGATCATGTCCTGCTCCTGATCTTCCCGTAAATTGATAATTATATAATAAATTCTAATAAGACAATTTGCACCCGGTTCAGGGGAAACTGATAGGTCCTGAATAGTCATGTTTATGGTGGTCTTATTGAGTCACGCGTGGCCACATACTTGAGGGATCACCTGGCGGCCACCAGGAATTCCGTGGGGTGTGCTGGCACCCCTGCTCCTGTTTATTCCTGCCAAGTATGCACACGCCCTAGGCCATTTCTATGAGATCTATAATACTCTATTCCTGTTTGGGCGTACATAAGTCCCGGTATCTAGCGGTACGTTCCGTCTCAGCACCGGATACTCCTGGACCATTGTCCTGGGCATGTACGGGGCCCATTCTAAACATGATTCGTCAAACTTCATCAGTTTTCAAATAACTTGCTCTATAAGTTGTAAGTGAAAGTATGTGGAATGGGACGCATACTGAAGTGTACAACTTAGACGGCCCCAATTATAATAAGATGTTAATATACAAGTTGTTGTGTTGTTTTGTAACTCGGGTTGTATGCGCTTGGATTACGGTGACATGGGATAAAGGTATATAGATGAGGGTTCCTTATTTAGATTATTCCTTCGAGGTACTAGTCTCCTGGAGCCGTGACCTAAGCCTATACGATCTGTTTGCTCGTAATCGATTTTTATTCAGTTTTATCAGTTTTATCGGTTTTATGTTAGTTTAGGAGATATCTGGTGTTGCCCTATCTACTTTACTTCTCGTCTCTTTACCTGCTCTTATCTTATTACACCATGTGTATTCTCTGCTGGATGTCACCGACTATATCTCTCTTGTTCCCGTATGCATGTTTATGATTTGGATTTATCGATACATATGTACGTATCTATGCACGCCACTTAGCATTCGCATCACCACTCACTGGGGAGTTCTGACTCCTCTAGATCCTCATGTCCAGGTCTCAGAGCTTGCAGCGTATGGATTCTCCCAGTTGCCGACCTCAGAAGCGCAGCAATAGCGTGGATCTCCGGCAGACCGTCCAGAGCCCCATCCTTCCAGGTCCCCCTACTCGGCTCTAGAGTTTTTCATGCTATGACTCTGAGCCTCTTTTATATTGTTCAGACTTGTACATCTCCTTATATTCTCGCATTTGCGCCTATCAGTGATGTAATATTCTTGTAGTACTGTGTCACATCTAGTGATAACTTTGTAACTGTACTCATATGTTGGAATGTATAATGCACCACGTGCTTCCGTACTCTAATTCTTCCATGTACTGATGCTTAGTGTATATGCATGAGGGTATTTCTGACCTGCGTATATACGTCACGATAACGTCTCCGTACCCACGAGATCGGGGTGTTACAAACCCAATCCTAACTTAAAATTGAATAGACATTGGCCCTAGGGACATCTCGGACTTATTAGGATATTGACTTAAAGAGTAAGTTGTTAGAATTTGACTCTAGTCAAGTCGGTGTCAAAGGTTGAGGATTGAGAGGCGAAACCTCAAAAAATAGTGGTTTGACATAATTAAGCCCGTTGCTCAGTACGGATACCTCCCACTGATCTTGCTCCTACCTAACCAATTAACTTGTGGTTAGATTACTGCAATATACCTCATGTGGACAATCAACTAGTTAGGAATCATTTAGGTCTAAGGTCTACACTGACATAGGCTAGATTTTCTATGTTTTTTGTTTATTTGTTATTTGTTTTTGTTTGTTCTTGTGTGATATGGATTATAACTATAATTTTTCCAATAAAAATCCAACTTCATATTTCACCCTGACCTCTTTTTAAGATATAACCAACTCAACATTAAATAATTTTAACAAATCAAGTATGCCGAATTGGTTTTATCTGAATCAATATATGCCCTAACCCTAATATTATAAATAAGATTGAAATAATCATCATCACTCTTCACCGAGTCAGTGGGGATACATTTACCTCGAGTCTACGGTCAACCACCTTTCCAATATTCAGCTTCATATACTCCTTTTTCAGAACAATCATTTGAAAAAAAAATCTGAGTTTGAAAAGTGTTTGGAAGCCTTGCTTGAGTCCGTATGACAATTTCAAAACTTGACGGACTCAATAATCTCGCAAAAATTCCAAATCCAAGATCCATACTCAATTTTCTAAGTCCCACCACAACAAAAAGAAACAATTGACTTTGAAAAGAGTATGGAATACATGATTCAAGGGCAAAATTCTTTTACCCAGTCCATCAATAGGTTAGAAGCAAAAATTAGTCAATTGGCCAACATTTATAGGAATGAGGAACCTCTACCTTATCAATATTTGACCAATCTGTATATCTCTATTCCTATTGATCTGGCCCAAGAGTCAAGTTGTTTTGAAAACCAAGATTCAATTTCATCACACAATCTTGAACTTGACCAATACTCAACCTTTGACAGGTAAGTTATCACTTCAATGAAATTGAACTTGAATACGAATGTGACCCCGATCCTCAACTTTGTGATTCAGTTCCAAATTTTGAATCTATGTTGACTCTGTTATTCTTACTCGATTTGGACCCAATTTCAGAGCCGACATTGATCCCAGTACCCATAGATCTTGAACATGAACCACCAATTTTGAATAGTCATATTTCATTGATGGAAAATGAATGTGAACTTTAATTCTTTGATTTGGACCCAACTCTTGAATCAAAATTAACTCTTGATCCTAAACTTGATTATTAAATTTCTGAGTCAGTATTGGTTCCCGAATCATTCACTCTTGAGCCCAAATCAACCACTCCACCGAGTCACATTCCATTGTTGGACTTAGGTATAAACCGTTATGACCCCGAGATGATATTTTAAGATTGGTCATATAACCGGGATGATTTTCATATTAGGATCTTGCATTCTCCTAACCAATCTAGGGGTAGTAACAATGTAAATAAGAAAGAGGTCATCAAAAGAGGGTTCCTTAAAACTCCACATTATTTAGATTAAGTAGTAACGCTTGGCCCAATCTGATCACCACTGAACCACCACCTTGAGGTAACATTTTTCCTTCCCTTTCTTTTTTTTCATGCATATATGGATTCATTCATACATTGAGAATAATGCATGAGATAGACATGGGGGAGGGTTCTAACATAGATTTTCATTTTTTTATATAAAAAATATTTTCTTTTCATTTTAAAACTTTTCGAAAAGAGAAAAAATATTTGACCTACTTTTTGTAGAAAATTAAGTTAATTTTAAGAAAAATAGAATCATAAGTAGGATTTCTTATACTTAGTCAAAATAAGATTATTTGTTTAATTTCTAAGGTTATGAAGAAAAACTGAAAAAGTAATTTAGTCTTGAATTTATCTTGATGAAATATGCATACTTTATATACTTACACACTTAAGGTTCAAAAATAATAATTCTTATGCCTTATTAATATATATATATATATATATATATATATATATATATATATATATATATATATATATATATATTAGATATCAAAAATTCTTATTGCCTCATAAAGCATAAGTATTCACGCCTAAAAGTGGTCCATAGCATAAATAATATTCTTAGTTTTGTGGCCTTGTTTACTAGAGTCCTTAAATCCTTGGGGTGTTTTCTCACCCGGTACACCGGTTTGGGAGTCACTAACTAAAGATTCGTTACATTGGCAAATTAGAAAGCTTAATAGAATTAAGGGATATTACCGTCAAAATATGTAAAATAAGACATAAGAGTTAGAATTGAAGAATCATTAGTCAAACTTGGAACTTGGATTTTGATGATAACAAACTTTTAACATATCTTTCACATATACATATATGCATGAACATCCTCACACTTGTGATGCAGGTTCATTAATGTTCAAAAGTTGAAGATATAACTCTACAATTGAGTTTATGAAGCACAAGGTTGTATAAGAAGGTTCTACTATTTTTATGTATTTTTTATTATTTTTTAGAAGATTGTTAAAAGTCTTGATCACACATGATGCTCAAAAGTTGAAGATATAATTCTACCATTGAGTTTATGAAGCACAAGGTTGTATAAGGATGTTCTACTATTTTTATGTATTTTTTATTATTTTTTAGAAGATTGTTAAAAGCCTTGATCACACGCATAAAGAAGCCTTTATAGTCGACTAATCCTTTTTCATAGTCGATTAATAAGTCCTCTAATCAACTTGCTCCTTCCCTAAAGTTGACTAAGTCTGTTTATAGAAAGTTATATGTTCTCTATTTATTCAAATGTTCAAATTGTTAGTCAACTTATAGTCAATTATAGTCAACTAAGTTCAGTTTTCAGAGACTTATCCATCTATTTCAGTCAGTTATAGTTGACTACAACCAATCTCTAGTCGACTTAGGTAGGCAAAAACACATTGACTAGTTGACTAGTCTCTTACCCTAGTCAATAATAGTCAGTTTCTATCTATTAGACAGTTTTTATATTCTAGTGTTTTTCCCAATATTTCACATTCAAATTTGAATTGGATAACTACCCTAACTGACCCTTGTTCTAACCTATAAATAGAAATGTTATCTCTGGGTTCAATCACCAATTCATTCACAAGTTTTCTGTAAAAAACTCTGCTATTATTCTGTTCTACAGAAAATAGTTTTTTTCACTTTCTATTCTTCACACCATTCCAATCCATTGTGAAGAATTCTGAGAGTCTTCCTATAGAAACCTTGTTCAGTAATTCACATACAAAATTCAAGACTTATAGGATATATTGTATTCAATCAAAGAAAGGTTTTCTTAATGTAAAAAAGAGGTGTACAGATTTAGCGAAAGGTTTTATCAATTAATTTTGGGGTGTTTCAAAATCTGGATAAGGAAAATCTCAAGTGAGTTATTTTGAGACTGGATGTAAGTCATAAGGACCTAACCATGATAAAATCTCTTTTATTTGCGTTTGCATTTTCTGACATTTATTTTGTGCATTTTAGTTTCCTGCAAGTTATTTATATTTCTTGTTAGAATTTTTATAAACACTATTCACACCCTCTAGTGTTCTGTTGCCTTATTTATAGTTCCTACATCATTCACGGTCACAAAAATGCATATTACTTAAAGGAAAATAATAGAGTAGATGAGAAATACAGTTTTAATTCTTACCTTGATTGATAACAGATTTTTGAATAGAGACTAAGTTTACGAATGAATAGTTTGGTATTCTTATGACTTATAGATTACTTGACTTTTTGCAAAATTACTTCAAATATGTATACCCATTTTCAAAATGTGTTTCGAAAATACTAACACTTTATTTTTTTTCTTTATGGATTTTGTTGGTGTAATCTACTGAAAACCCTCACGAGACAAAACTCATCCTCTAGGGTAATCTAGAGGTTTAATGGCTTGTTGTATGTGCTAATTGCAATCATGATTCCTACAAAAGTGAGTTAGATTAGATTATCTCTACTTTGCTTTTTATTTGTTTTGCTTGAGGACGAATAAAAGATAGGTGTGGGCGTGTGATTATACACATATTTTGCATATTTGTTATTTCATTCTCACATTTATTTTTTAATAAACTCTGTTTTTCACTCTTATCTATTATCTAAATGTGTGCAAGTTATTAGGGAAAACAGAGATTAAGTAGTAAGGGGGTTAGAGTTATCTGAATCAAAGCGTGTCTCTGTCTTCCTTTAACCATGGTAGCTAGGGCTAAAGCGGGTCGAACCTCAGAGAGAGATACAATGAAAGTATTTCAGTATTGTTGCCTTCTTATGATCTTCTCTGTTGTTAGAACTTAGAAAGAGAAAAGATAGATTGTATTGGGAGAAAGTATTAACCAAAAAAAGTTCATAGCTCACTAATAATCGACTACCATATATGCTAACGCTAGATAGGTAATTACTTCACTTAAATTCTAAACATAATATTTTACAACAAGATCAAGTAAGATACATAAGACAGAAACTAGGGTAGATATTGAAATAGCACTAACCAAGATGTAACATTACAATATCAAGATTGTCGGTCAAGTATAAAGTAAGAAAGATCATTAGAAAGTACAAGAAAATTTTTAACCCTAACACTTATTAAAGTTTAACATTAAAATATCAATATCCTTATCAAGTATAGATTAAGAAGAACAAATAAAAAGTGTTTAACCTAATTGCTTAACCTCATGAGTCTTCAAGAACAAAGATTTGAGTAGGCATGCATATGATCTAATTCGGTTATCAACTAGACATTAGATGTTATGGTGATGATATTATAGCAAGCCATGAGAAAAGATCTACCTAAACATTATGGTAAACAAAGAAAATAAAAGAAAGCAAGAAATAAAGAAAGTAAGAAAAAACAAATTTAAAAACCAACAAAGGAATGAGATAGGCAGAACATGTTTATTGATTGTCAAGATTCAATTACAATGGTCGTCTTCCTCCTCATACAAAGACTAAAATTACATGGAAATTCAAAATCTAAACTAAAATTAAACCCTAGATGTGATCTCTGATCTGAGATGCCCTTCTCTATTGCTCTTCAGGGGTATTTATAGGAGTTTGAGAAGTAGAGTCCCACGCAAACACTTCCACCCAACCGCCACACAAACGGCCACCATAGGCCCGCGGAAACACGGCTTTTGTCGTGTTTCTGCAGCAAAGTAGCAGAGATAGATGTCGCGTGTTTTGGTATGGCTTCGTTTGGTCCATTCGTCTTTAAATATATTCTCGGATCTTGAATTTGAATTCTGAGTTTGATGATATCCTCTGTCTCTAAATAACTTAAGAAGCAAGTTATTTCCAATTCTAAATTTAGCTTGGATTATCCTCCTTATCTCCAAATAGGTTTAACTTTATCCCCTTCATCTTCTAAGACTTGTAGTGTAAGCAACCGAAATTTAAATAGGAGTCCATATATGTCTACAAGTGGGATGAGGATTTACCCCTATACACGAAAATAGAGAAGAAAAGTTAGGAAACAATCTATATCATTCCCTCCCCAGCAATGGCACCAAAATTTGATTGGAGAAAAACAGAGATTAAATAAGGGGGTTAGAGTGAAGTTATCTGGATCAAAGCGTGTCTCTATTTTCCTCAATTTAACCGCAGTAGCTAGGGCTAAAGCGGGTCGAACCTCAGGGAGAGATACGATGAAAGTGTTCGGTATTGTTGTCTTCTCATGATCTTCTCTGTTGTTAAAATTAGAAAGAGAAAAGATGGATTGTATTGGGAGAAAGTGTTAAACAAAACAAAGTTTATAGCTCAGTAATAATCGACCACCATACGTGCTAACGCTAGATAGATAATTACTTCACTTCAAATCCTAAACATGATATTCCACAACAAGATCAAGTAAGATACTTAAGACAGAAACTAGGGTACGGGTTGAAATAGCATTAACCAAGATGTAACATTACAATATCAAGATTGTCGGTCAAGTATAAAGTAAGAAAGATAATTAGAAAGTACAAGCAAATCTTTAACCCTGACACTTATTAAAATTTAACATTAAAATATCAAAATCATTATCAAGTATAGACTAAGAAGAACAAATAAAAAGTGTTTAACCTAGTTGCTTATCCTCATGAGTCTTCAAGAATAAAGATTAGTGTAGGCATGTATATGATCTAATTCGGTTATCTACTAGACATTAGATGTGATGTTGTTGGTCTCGAAATGATACCAATAGTAGGATCTAAAATATGTCAACACAAATACTCAAACAAAGGATGATTAGTGTTAAAATATAAACTTGCATTAAAGGAAATAAATCTCAGAAAATAAAGCAAACGCAAATACAAAAGATTTATCCTGGTTCGGTCCTCTTGACCTACACCCAGTCCCCAAGCCACCCGCTTGAGATTTTTCTTTAACCTATGACTTTGTACACCTAAAATCAATACCTCGTATACCACTTGACAAATCTCCTTTTCCAAATGTATACAACTCTTCTTACAAACCAAAAAGACAACAACACCTTGTACAACCTCTCTTCAACCCAAAGACGCTCTTGTACAATCTTTCTCTTTGAATGATTACAAACAATCCTATAAGCCTTGAATCTGTATGTGATCGTGAACAAGGACTCCTTATAGGTGGATTCTCAGAAATCTTCACTAAAGAATTAGAATTTGAGTGAAGAAATGAAAGTGGAAACAGTTTTTTGAAAAACAGATTTTTGAACAGAGTTTTTGGGCAGAAAACTATTGATTTGAATTCGTGTGTTTAACCTAGGACAACATTCCTATTTATAGCTAAAATCTATGGTCAGTTAGGATAGTTATCAAGATAAATTTGAATATTAAAACGCTGGATAAAATATCAGAAATCAGAAACTAACAGTCAGAAACTGTCATTAGTCGACTTGGGGCTGGGGGTTAGTCGACTAGGGTATTGATTTTTGCCTGGACTAGTCGACTTATAAAGAAGGCAAGTCGACTATAAAAGGTTTGATACAAAATACATGTTTTTGGAAACTAAAATTAGTCGACCAGCAGATAATATTAGTCGACTACACTAAGTATTAGTCGACTAATAAAATTGATAAGTCGACTAACAATGTTAACTATCAAGAAACAGAGAGTTGCTAATTTTTCAGGACAAAAATTAGTCAATTATAGGAAATCTCAAGTCGACTATAGGATGTATAAGTCGACTAATAAAGTGTATAAGTTGACTAATAAGGCTTATAATGTGTGTGTGTGTGTGTGTGTGTGTGTGTGTGTTCAAAGCTTTTAACATTCTAATAAGCAATATAATATACATCTATAGCCATCATCCTTGGGAAGTCTTGAGCATGTAGACCCTTGTATAAGCTTATGAGATCGAGCTCCAATGAAATGACTTCACAAATATATCATCAAAATCAAGTTCCAACATTCTCCCCTTTTTCATGATGACACTTTGTGTGCATGAATACTTCCCTGCAGAGAATATGTTATATGTTCTCCCCCTGCGTAGACAGGTTATAACAAATATAGAAAAACATGTGTTCTCCCCCTGTAAAAGATATATCATAACATATATATACATATGATAAATGTTTGAAATATTTTTCTTATTAAACTTTTTATTTGGTACCTGAAAGATAAACATAAAAATGGTACCAATCATTTATAAGATCAAAGTATTAACCTTTAGGAATCCAAACCCAATCTGAATTTGGTTTCCATCTATTAGTAAACATATAATTGCATGAATTACATATAGAATGCATGTATGACGCAATATAAGTATTTTTATCAATAATGCTTAAGTTTTTAGGAATCCATATGAACTTGTTCTTAATTCTTTTTGAAATAATATCAGTATTTCTTTTCACAAAAGAATTATATGGATTATGATTCTTTTTACAAATATATATAGATTTTTCACTTTGATTTAAGAATCCAAGACCATAATGATTATGTGACATCTTTTGATATGATAACAGATCATTTAACTTTTCTTTTCCTTGATTAAATTTAGTCATATTTTTCAAAATCTCTTCATACTTTATTTTGAAACTTGACATGTCTTTATCTAAAACAGAAATTCTTTCATTTAAAGACAAAGTTTCTTTTTTTAATAAAATATTATTTTGTAATAAATTCTCATTATCCTTTTTCAATGATAATATAACTTTTTTAAAATCATCTTTTTGAGAATTTATAGAAGAAATTTGAGAAACATAACATGAATTTTGTATGATAAGTTTTTCATTTTCCTTTGACAAAACTTTATTCTTTATCTTTTCATTCTTAAGATCATTGTACAATTCATGAAATGCATCTAAAAGTTCAGTATATTGTACCTCATCTTCTTCTTAGGCCATAAAGCATTTGTTGGCATGTTCAGTGGTTTCTTCTTTGTCAGAGGAAGAGGAATCACTATTTTTTCATGATGCTTGATAGTCTTTCTTCTTTTTGAACTTTTTACTCTTGAATTTATCTTTGTTTTTGAGCAATGGGCAATCCTTCTTCATATGACCTATTTTATTACAGTTAAAACATTTAAACTTACCTTGCTTTAAGAACTTCCTGAATTTTCTTGAGAGCATTGTCATCTCCTCTTCATCGTCATCTGAATTGTCCGTATCTGAGGATGCATGGAAGGCAAGTTCTTTCTTCTTTGAGAAAGGTTGTTGTTCATCCTTCTTTCTGTCTTCCAGTTGTACTTCATATGCCATTAAATTACCAATGAGGTTTTCTAATGACATAGTCGAGAGATCATTTGCTCTTTCGATTACAGTTGTCATCTTCTCCCAATCTAATGTGAGTGCACGAAGGATCTTGCGAACTTTTTCGACTTGGGTGTATTACTTTCCAAGGGATGCTAAGGAATTTGTTATGTCGGTGAACCTTGCAACCATTTCTGAGATGGTTTCATTCTCCTTCATTTTGAATAGTTCAAACCTATGGATAAGAATAGAAATTTTAGATTCTTTAACCTTATTTGTGCCTTCATGTGTTACCTGTAGAGTGTGCCATATTTGATTTGCAGATGTGGCAGCTGACACACGATTGAATTCTTCTTTGGTTAAGGCATAGAATAATGCATTCATCGCCTTTGGCATCAAGGTTCGTATTCTTCTTTTGATCATCACTCCAAGTGCTATAATTGGTAGTCGGTTTGGTGTACGCTGTTTGTACTATGTTTCAAAGTTCGTAGTTGAGCGATTGTAAGTAAATATTCATTCTACACTTCCAGTAGTTGTAGTTCGATCCATCAAATAGTGGTGGACGTTGTGTAGAATGTTCTTCTCTGAATTGCGATGAAGAAAACTCTGTTGCCATCCTTGTGGTTGTTGGGTATGCAGGGCTCTGATACCAATTGTTGGTCCCGAAATGATACCAATAGTAGGATCTAAAATATGTCAACACAAATACTCAAACAAAGGATGATTAGCGTTAAATTATAAACTTGCATAAGAGGAAATAAATCTCAGAAAAGAAAGCAAATGCAAACACAAGAGATTTATCCTGGTTCGATCCTCTTGACCTACACTCAGTCCCCAAGCCACCCGCTTGAGATTTTCCTTTAACCTTTGACTTTGTATACCCAAAATCGACACCTTGTATACCACTTAACAAATCCCCTTTGCCAAATGTAAACAACTCTTTTTACAAACCAAGAAGACGATAACACCTTGTACAACTTCTCTTCAACCCGAAGACGCTCTTGTACAGTCTTTCTCTTTGAGTGATTACAAACAATCCTATAAGCCTTGAATCTGTATGTGATCGCGAACAAGGACTCCTTATAAGTGGACTCTCAGAAATCTTCACTAAAGGATTAGAATTTGAGTGAAGAAATGAAAGTGGAAATAGTTTTCTGAAAAACAGATTTTTGAACAGAGTTTTTGGGCAGAAAACTATTGATTTGAAGGACAACATCCCTATTTATTGCTGAAATCTATAGTCAGTTAGGGTAGTTATAAGGACAAATTTGAATATTGTAACGTTGGTAAAACACCAGAAATCAGAAAGTGTCTAACAATCAGAAACTGCCATTAGTTAATTTGGAGTTGGGGGTTAGTCGACTAGGGTATTGATTTTTGCCTGGACTAGTCGAGTTATAAAAGAAGGCAAGTCGACTATAAAAGGTCTGATACAAAAGAAATGTTTCTAAAAACTGAAATTAGTCGACCAGCATATAATATTAGTCGACTACACTAAGTATTAGTCGACTAATAAAATCGATAAGTCGACTAACAATGTTAACTATCAAGAAACAGAGAGTTGCTAATTTTTCAGGACAGAAGTTAGTCGACTACAGGAAATCTCAAGTCGACTATAAGATGTATAAGTCGACTAATAAAGTGTATAAGTCGACTAATAAGACTTATTATGTGTGTTTGTGTGTTTGTGTTCAAGTCTTTTAACATTCTAATAAATAATATAATACACATCTATAGCCATCATCCTTGGAAAGTATTGAGCATGTAGACCTCTTGTATAAGCTTGTGAGATCGAGCTCCAATGATGACTTCACAAATGTATCATAAAAATTAAGTTCCAACAATGGTGATGATATCTTAGCAAGCCATGAGAAAAGATCTACCTAAACATCATAGTAAACAAAGCAAATAAAAGAAAGCAAGAAATAAAGAAAGTAAGAAAAAGCAAATTTAAAAACCAACAAAGGAATGAGAAAGGTAGAACATGTTTATTGACTATCATAATTCAATTACAATGGTCATCTTTCTCCTTGTACAAAGACTAAAATTACAAGGAAATTCGAAATCTAAACTAAAATTAAACCCTAGATGTGTTCTCTGCTCTGAGATGCCCTCCTCTGTTGCTCTTCAGGGGAATTTGTAGCACCCCATTCCCATAATACGTACTTAGTTATGTATACAGATTTTCAATCATATTTTTTAATTTACTTCTTGTGTTTGTTTTTATTTTATGAATATTTATCCGATCGTTTTGCATTGGATCCGGATTCGTAGACTCGGAGTCAGCCCTAGTCTGAATCAGGGACCTGATCTTAGTGTATTGCTTGATTTGATTTTTTTTGACAGTCAGATTTGATAGATTTCAATTTTAAATATCGTTTTTCAAGATTCTAGATTTTTCAAGATTTTCTAGAATTTTTTGAATTAATTTATAAAATCATCAAAATTTGTGTCGACCGTATCAGTAGTCGATTCTATAATTTTTAATTTATAATTGGAGTTAAATTTTAGGATTATTCTTTCACATTGCTTCTTAAAATCACATTTTCTACTTTAATACATTTCTATTTATCAAAGTTTAACCGCTTTTGGTATCGACCGGTATCGCTGGTCAATTCTAGGATTTTTTTTAATTTACAAACAGAGTCAAATTCTTCAAATCTGCTTTCATATTATCTCTTAAAATCATATTTTGTATTTTAATGTATTATTGGTGAATTTTCTAAATTTATCAGAACTCGGGCGGATTTGGTGTCAGCAAGTATCGCTGGTAGATTTTAGGGTTTTAATTTTGAAAATAAGATTTTATTTCTAAAAACTGATTTCATATTATTCATCAGGATGATGTTTTCTACCTCTAGGCATTTTTGGAGATTTTTCTAGAACAGTCGCTATTTCCTGACATTATTATAATATTATTATTTTTCGGAATGTTTCTATTCTATCTTTCTTTCTTTCTTCCTTTTTCTTTTTCTTTCCCCCATCTCCACCTCCTCCCTTCATTAACTCCTCCTTCCATCACTTCCTTTCACTCACTCTCTTTCTCTTTTCCTTTTCTTTTTCCTTTTCCCTTTCCCTTTCTTTTTCTTTCTCCTTTTCTCCTCTCCCTCTTCTTCTTTACCTGGGAGAAACACCACCGCCACTGGCCTAGGCCCAGCACCATCATTGCCACCACCTTGGGCCTGACGCCGCCCACCTCCAGCGTGACCAGCCTCACCCATCCTCTTCCTCTTCAAATTCCACCAAAATCCTCCTTCTTCCTCTCCAATTCCACCTCCACCATCATCTTCTTCTTCAATCAACAACACCACAACCATTCCTCTCAATTCTTCCACCACCACCATCAAAATCACCTTCCACTTCATCACAACTATCCAACCCATCACTATCACCAAACCTTCTTCCAAATCAACCACCTCCTCTATCAACACCAACAACAACTGTAACACCCCGCTCCCAGAATACGTACTTAGTTGCGTATTCAGATTTTCGATCATATTTTTCGATTTACTTCCTATATTTGTTTTGTTTTATGAATTATTTATATGATCATTTTGTCTTGGATCCGGATTCACGGACTCAGAGTCAGCCCTAATCTGAACCAAGAACCCGATCCTAGTGAATTACTCGATTTGGTCTTTCTAGTATTTAGATTTGATCAATTTCAGTTTTAAACATCATTTTTCAATATTTTAGATTTTCTGTGATTTTCTGGAATTTTTCTGAATTAAAATGAAAATCTTCAAAACCGGTGTCGACCAGTGCCGCTGACCGATTCCTGGATTTTTAATTTGCAAATGGAGTTAAATTTTGAGAAACCATTTTCACAAATTTACTTAGAATAATATTTACTATCTTAATTCATTTTTTTGGGAATTTTCAGAATTTATCAGATTTCTGCCAGATTTGTATCGACCGATATTGGCGGCCAATTCCAGGATTTTTAATTTAAAAATTATAAAGAATTTCTTAAAACAAATTTCACCATAATTCTTAGAATAATATTCTTGATTTTTGAGAATTTTTGCGGGTCGTTCCGAGATACTTGAGTTTTGGACGATTCCGGTATTTTTCCGAAAGTTTTCCGCATCCGCAACTGAATCCCGGGAATCCACCACTCTAATTATTTCCCTTTTTTTCCAAGAGAATATCTTCCTTTTTTAATTTCTTTTCCTTTTTTCCTTTTCTTTCCTTCCTTTTCCTTCCACCAAATTCTCCATTCTTCCATTACTTTCTACAACTTTCCACCAAAAATATCTCCTCCACTAAAAATATCTTCTCTAAAAATATCCCAAAACACTCAAACACCTCTCCCATCACCATGGCCGGCCAAGAGAGCCACCTCACCTCTCCATTTTACAAAAAACCCCTCCCTAAACATTTTTACATCACCTTCACAATTCCAATTCCTATATAAACTTTTCCTTCTTCATTCCACTTCATTTTTCTCTTCACCAAAACTCTATCCACCAACTCCTCCTTCATCTCCACCACAACCACAACCACTACAACTTCTCCAACTCCCTACCTTCATCTTCTTCCTCCTCCTTCTCCATTTAAACCACCACAAACTCCAAAACTCCACCAAAGCCTCCACCTTCTACTTTACCTTCTCCAAAACTACCACCACAACAAACCTCTCCACAAAACCACCACCCCATCATCTTCTCTAAGGCCGGTCACCCTCCTTGGATTGGGGCTGAGCTCTTCTTCATCGGCAACATCTCCGATGATTATTCCGGTAATCGTTCACGATTATTCGGTAATCATTTTGGTGACAATTGCAACGACAACAACTAAACGTCACCACCACCATCTTTTCTTAACTTTTTCATCACCATCACTTCTACTATTTTCCACCACCATCTTCACTTCCACCATCACTTTCACCATCACCTTCATCATCACCTCCTTTTTCATTACTCCATCAAAATCCATCTTCTTCACCAAATAACACCACCACCAACAAAATCACCTATTCACTCTCTCTCCCTATCCATGCGACTCCCACTCTCTTTCTCTGATTGATTGCTGACGCGGATCTAACTCCCGCGTCCAAATAATTCCTTAACGCGGCCTTCGCGTTCCTGTATCAACACGACGCGGAGCTTATGCCCGCGTCTGTGTTCTTCTCGTGTTAACACGACACGGAACCCACGACCGCGTCCGCGTTCTCCTCGCGTCCTGACTTGAACGCAGGTTTCGCGTTTATGGCATCTATGTGACGCGAACCCCGCGTCTGCTACTCCCGCGTCTGCTACTCCCGTGTCTGCTATTCCCGCGTCTGAGACTCCCGCGTCTGCGACCCCTGCGTCTCACTCTCAAACTCGCGCCCCCCTCTACATACTCTTCTCTATGTACTCTCTCTATGTACTCTCTCTCCATGGACTTCTCTCTCTAGCTCTCACATTCTCTCTCCTCTCTCTTTCTTTCTCTCACTTGATTTTCTCTTCTCTCTATCACCTTCTCTCTAACGCATTGACGCATTGATTCCTGGATTCCGGTGATCAGGGATTTCACTGTCTTCTAAAGACTTAGGCGAGTGTTCTCGCTTTCTTCTTGACTTTCCCATTTCATCTGGTCGATTTGTATTATTCACAATTTATGCCGTTTTGGAACTAACACTTTCTTTTGATTGTGTTCAGCTATTATTCTATCACTTGACAAGTACCTGCTGGATATGTTAACACATGTCATGCTTTACTTAATACCTGTCATTTGCATGCTAATACCTGACACCTGTCTGTATCATTTAACACTTGATATGTTATCACCGGACACCCGACATGCTACTACTTGACACTGACTCGTGTTATGTCACCTGTTATCGTCATGAACACTTGTCATTGGCGTGATAAAACTGATACCTGTTATGATTAACTCTCTACTCATGATTATCACATTACGGGAATGTAGTACCAGATCTCCTGTTAAGTACTCCAGTTATGCCTGTTATGAACTCCCGTTATGCTTGTTATGACTCCTGTTATGCCTGTTATGTACTCCTGTTATGACAAGTTATGATCCTACTCATTCCCGTAATCTGATAATATTGTTAATAAGCCATAAAAAGGACAATCTATACGGGGAATGGGAGGAAGTGATGGATGCCGGTATGATGCCTTGCTTATAGTAGTGGAATACCAAAACTGATGATTCGTGTTAGGGGGATTTCAGGCCCCAGAAGATGCGTGTTAGGGGGATTTAAGGCCCCCAATGGCTGTGTCCCAGGCGGACGGGAACTACTATAAGTAGGAGTGTCAGTTCTTCATCCAGCTTCCGAAAACCAATCTCGACTTACTTATATATGGATGTATGTGTGTTGAGATGTACACCAGGACACATACCTAGATATATGGGTCAGGCGAGTAATAATAAAATGCCAAGATAATAACTTGTTATGTTGCTCTACATGCTTGGTTATACCACTTATCTCGTTACAATTGCATTCATCAAGTTTTACTTCGGATTTCCGATTTTATGATTATTATACTATACCTGTTCATGTCCTGCTTTCTACTTGTATTCTAACCCGCCTGTCTCCTGCTCTTATCTGATCATCCTATGAGACTTCCCTGCTTGACATCAATTGTGGTATATCTACTTGCTCCTGTATGCTTGTGCCTACGGCACGGTTTTCATGTTTATGATCCAGATTTATCGATACACTTGTGCCTATCTTGGCTCGCCACCTGGCTTTCGCATCACCACTCGCCGGGGAGTTCTGACTCCTCTGGATCCTCATGTCCAGGTCTTGGAGCTTGGAGCGTGTGAATCTCCCAGTTGCTGATCAGAGTGGCGCAGCGGTAGCGTGGATCTCCAGCAGACCATTCAAAGCTCTATCCTTCCAGGCCCCCTGTGTACCTCTCGAGTTTTCCTTTTGTACACTCGTGAGTGCCTTTTGTACTGTTCATACTTGTACATCTACTTGTACTCTCGCATTTGCGCCTGTCGGTGATGTAATATTCTTATAATATTTATCACCTCTGGTGATAACTTTGTAATTGTACTCATGTGTTGGAATGTATAATGCACCACTTGCTTCCGTACTCTGATTCTTGCCTGTACTGAAGCTTAGCGTATATACGTGAGAGTATTTATGACCTGCGTATATACGTCGCAGTAACGTCTCCGTACCCGCCGAATCGGGGCGTTACAGGATGGTATCAGAGCCTAGGCTCTACATCCTCAGTACGTCCAGATGGCAAATTAATGGTAAAGAAATTTGCAACTGGAATGCATGAGTCCTGGTTATACACTCCAACTACAAGTGCAGAGTTATCTATTCTTTCTTGATCATTCTTCCTTTGATTCCTAATCCCTTCCATCTTTCCCCTATTTTGGTTTTTCGAAGCCTTTATACCAACTTAAGATATGGATATACTAGAGAGGTAGTGGCTAGTTCTGAAGAAAGCTATTACATGATCACTTCGGCTGACTCTATGGTACTCGGGTATTCTCAGGATTGATCCTAATCGGATTATCTTTCAGAAGTCAGTAGTCGGAATTCTTTACGGATATTCTACATTCTCGGCTATATCTTTCAGAGTGATTGATGCCTGGTATTCGGAATTCTCAATTATCGTCTTCTTTATTATGCTCAGGACTATCAGGGTTTCATTTATCTTCAGTATTCTGGCTCATCCTCATAGCGACATTAAGTATGCAGTACAGCGGGAATTCTATTGCAAAGCTGTGCTATCAGTCAGTATTATTCGGCATTGTTCGAAGGTTTATACAGCCGGAAGTGCAGAGGATGTCTATATTCTGAACATTGTTTAGTCAACTTGAGAGCTTTACCTATAGTGCTTCATATCTTAATTAGTATAATTCCCGTCCTTGTCTCCTTTGTGTTCAATTTATCCCTTATCGAAATTGCGAGGACGCAATTTTTGTAAGGTGGATGGATTGTAACACCCCGCTCCCAGAATACGTACTTAGTTGCGTATTCAGATTTTTGATCATATTTTTCAATTTACTTCCTGTATTTGTTTTGTATTATGAATTATTTATATGATCATTTTGTCTTGGATCCGGATTCACGGATTCGGAGTCAGCCCTAGTCTGAACCAAGAACCCGATCCTAGTGAATTGCTCGATTTGGTCTTCTAGTATTTAGAT
Source organism: Agave tequilana (assembly GCA_038442645.1). Taxonomy (NCBI): domain Eukaryota; kingdom Viridiplantae; phylum Streptophyta; class Magnoliopsida; order Asparagales; family Asparagaceae; genus Agave; species Agave tequilana. Next base: position 1,277 of record JAVJIF010028465.1, on the reverse strand, counting down.
TTGATCAATTTCAATTTTAAACATCATTTTTCAATTTTAGATTTTCTGTGATTTTCTGGAATTTTTCTGAATTAAAATGAAAATCTTCAAAACCGGTGTCGACCAGTGCCGCTGACCGATTCCTGGATTTTTAATTTGCAAATGGAGTCAAATTTTGAGAAACCGTTTCACAAATTTACTTAGAATAATATTTACTATCTTAATTCATTTTTTTAGGAATTTTCAGAATTTATCAGATTTCTGCCAGATTTGGTATCGACCGATATTGGCGGCCGATTTTAGGATTTTAATTTAAAAATTGTAAAGAATTTCTTGAAACGAATTTCACCATAATTCTTAGAATAATATTCTTGATTTTTGAAAATTTTTGCGGGTCGTTCTGAGATACTTGATTTTTGGACGATTCCGATATTTTTTCGAAAGTTCTCCGCATCCGCAACTGAATCCCGGGAATCCACCACTCTAATTATTTTCCTTTTTCTTCCAAGAGAATATCTTCCTTTTTAAATTTCTTTTCTTTTTTCCTTTTTCTTTCCTTCCTTTTCCTTCCACCAAATTCTCCATTCTTCCATTACTTTCTACAACTTTCCACAAAAATATCTCCTCCACCAAAAATATCTTCTCCAAAAATATCCCAAAACACTCAAACACGTCTCCCATCACCATGGCCGGCCAAGAGAGCCACCTCACCTCTCCATTTTACAAAAAACCCCCTCCTAAACATTTTTACATCACCTTCATAATTCCAATTCCTATATAAACTTTTCCTTCTTCATTCCACTTCATTTTCTCTTCACCAAAACTCTAACCACCAACTCCTCCTTCATCTCCACCACAACCACAACCACTACAACTTCTCCAACTCCTACCTTCATCTTTCTTCCTCCTCCTTTTCCATTTAAACCACCACAAACTCCAAAACTCCACCAAAGCCTCCACCTTCTCCTTTACCTTCTCCAAAACTACCACCACAACAAACCTCTCCACAAAACCACCACCCCATCATCTTCTCTAAGGCCGGTCACCCTCCTTGGATTGGGGCCCAGCTTTTCTTCGTCGGCAACATCTCCGATGATTATTCCGGTAATCGTTCATGATTATTCCGGTAATCATTCTGGTGACAATTGCAACGACAACAAACTAAACGTCACCACCACCATCTTTTCTTAACTTTTTTCATCACCATCACTTCTACAATTTTCCACCACCATCTTCACTTCCACCATCACTTTCACCATCACCTTCATCATCACCTCCTTTTTCATTACTCCATCAAA